>JACEEZ010018061.1:27500-47400 GCA_016584305.1 Chionoecetes opilio
TGCAAATAAATAGCGGAATTTACCGACTCGGAAAAAATATTGAGTAAAGAGAAATAAGAAATACTTTCGTTCACCACTTCGTAGCTCGAAACTTCCTGAGTCAACTTGTTATGGTTTATATGCCAATACAAGCGGATTTTTATGAAGATTCCAACGCTACCATTATAATTTTCATATGGCCATTATGGCCAGCTCGGGACACGTTTTAAAGGGACGACAATCCGCGCACACAGGCTGCCTGCTGAGTGGAAACTGACACACAAACCCTTATCATTTCACATCCACTCACACGAGAGAGTTGACAGTCAGTTTATTTTATAGGTCTAGGTTGGATCTTTGATGCAGAAATTTTTGCAGCATTTCTGATAAATACTTTATTTTTGGCGAATTTTTAACTGTTTTTTGACGCAATTCGCGTCAAAAACTCAGATTGCAGACGGGCCCGTTTTGACGCGATCGCGTCACCGTGCGTGAAAGGGTTAAGTTGGTCACACACGATTTCCTTTTCCTAAAACCATACTGTCGATCTGTTATTATACCTTCATTTTCCAAATATTCCATCCTTTGATTTTGTATTGTTTTCTCACATATCTTCCATACTGTGCTAGTTAATGATGACACTGGTCTTTAATATAATGGTTCATTCTTCTTTCCATTTTTATATATTGGCACTATACATGCTCTCTTCCCTCTCCTTTGACACTTTTTCCGATGTTAATGAGCACACTATTATATCATAAACATGTTCGACCAACTCCTTTCTGTTCTCCTTCAATACATAACTCGCCACTCCATCTGCTCCTATTGCTTTCCTCTCCTGCAATTCCTTCAACAATTCACAAACTTCTTTCTTCTTAATTGTTGTATTCCATTCCTTCAGGACCTTTTTAATTGTTATCAGTTTATTGAATCTGTATTCTTTTGTGAATACTTGCTGAAAATGTATATTTTAAAAATATCTCATTATCTTTGAATTAAATTTTTTCCTTCTATCAGTCTCTACTTTGTCCTTATGCTTGATTCTTCCATTGCTAAATTTGTAAAGCAGTTTGGGATCTTCTTTAAACTTTTCATATATATTCTTCTCACATATCTTCTCTTTCTCCCTCCTTATGCACATATATTCATTTCTTGCTAATTTATAGTCTTCTTAGTTTCTTTGTGTCCGATTTCTCATCGCTCATGCCTCATCCCTTATTTTCTTCGCTCTTTACCATACCTCATCCCTTATTCTCTTTGCCCTCTCACTTCTTCCATTAAACCATTTCTGCTTTTCTTTTTCTCTTTGTATATATATATAGTCAGGCAGATAGGTGTATCCATCATAAGAATTGTGGGTTTAGACGTACAAGCATGAAATTTGGCACAGTCATAGATAATAATCTAATGAATAATTCCAGATATGGACCCACCGCGAAAACGTCCTATGGTAGCCGTGGCGGCCATTTTACAAAATGACCGTTTTGACCGCGATTATTTTTAACCGGACGACACAAATGCTTCTTAATGTTCTAATGAAATGACTCTAGATACACATATATGCCATAATTGTATACTCCAAATGACCACAATTTGCATTTGTGTTGCCGCAATGCCCAATTAACCCACCAGGGACGTAATAAGTGCTGACTCATCAAATTTCGGAACCTCCGCGTTCGGGAGTCAATGTTTCAGTGAAATTACAGGACCAAATTAACTAGTTGACAGGTAAGTACTATTTATTTTAAGTAAACCACTATTATCTATGACTGTGCCAAATTTCATGCTTGAAAGTATAACCCACAATTCTTATGATGGTACACCTATCTCCCTGACTTAAAAGTAACAAATTTAGTAACTGAGCAAATTATTTGGTGGCTAAGAGATAAATACACTTTCGTCATAATTATTAAAATGCCTGGTTTAGTAATATTTTATTTGGTTAAGTTGACAAAACGAATATGGTAAATTTAAACAGTTTCGTCTACAACAATACAGTTTGTTAACAATAATCTAAACTCAAAAGTTCTCAACTAATTTCAGCTATGTCCATGGGTAGGTCCATGAGGGTAATGTTACAAGCATGAGCGTGGGAGTCCAACATAAAGATGGAGTAAACCTACGCAAGGCAGGATTCTGTACACTTAATTTTGTCCTTCTTTTTTACTCCTGGCCAGTCATTGTGATGTAAAAAAAAGAGAAAAAATGCTGCCTGAGTAATGAAGTAACACGTTAGCACAACAACAGATACCATAGATGTAAAGACAGTTTTCCTAACTTACGTATTATATTCTATATCGGTATTATTGGGGTCATTACAAAATTACGCAAAGCTTTTTTTGTCATGTTTGACCCCCCTCCCCCCTTGTCACGCCTTGTAACACATGTCCAGAACCCCCTAGAAAATTATGTAACACCAGCTAGTAACCCCCCACCCCCCATTTATAAGGTTTGCATTTTGTTTTGCATATACAATAATATAAGTCTAGCATAAGTACCTGCAAATCATAATATTTAGGGTTTTTTTCTTTCTGAAAATGTTATGTAACTTTAACACATTACTAAAAAAAAACTACTTTTTCCCTGACGTGAAAATAATAGTAGGCAATATAGGGTTACATCAATTACTCACTTCAAAAGTTGCAGGCTTGGCAGGTGGCACATAAAACAGGCGCGAGGAACGACGTACAAGGGAGGACACGAAATGTCTGAACTTCACCACTGAGAGGTCCGAGCAATAGTTTTCAAGAAGTCTGCCTTCTTACCTGAAGAAAACAAATCGTCAGCCTCCACCGTGGAAACATAACACTCAACAGAAGGTTGGGTGAAGCTTTGCACAAGACACCCGTGTTATCACACCAAACATGTCCCCACGCTACAGATAACAGCAGCAATGATTTCCCTGATATCATGGGCAGAGAAGAGAATACAGAGACATCAAAATGATAACAAGAGCACTAGAATACCACAACTGACCTCAGCACAGCAGGACTCCTTGCCTACCCTTCCGGCGGTAGCTTCCCATATAATGGTAGGGAAGGCGGCAGCCTTCTGCCAGCCGCGCTGCACGTTAGGGCTTCAACAGACCTCCTTCCTATTCCTCCACAAAAAGTTAGAACTTTTTATCATCAATTTCCAGCCTCACATGATTGTTCAGATTGCTATATCATCCAAAATGTCGAATCTATAGTAATCTAGCATAAAAATATAATGAAAATCGATATAAGCCGCTTACATCTCGTGTATCAGCCTGTCTTAAGTAATAGGCTGCGAGTTTTATACCTCGCATATATTGACGAAACAGCACCATCTCTTGACGAAGTCAGAGAGGCTGTAGCAAAGTTGAGGGTGGAAAGGCAGCTGGTGTCTGTAATATCAGTTTATAGTGAAGGAGAAAAACTTGCTCAATATGCCATTGTTTTTATGGCCAAGGGGCTTTGCAGGAAATGGAAGAAGGCCTTGGGATATTTTTTATTTAACAGGTCACTTTCCCCTGACATTATAAAAGTCATGATCCAGGACTGCATCACTAAATTATTATCATGTGGATTACACCCCAACTTCATTGTCTGTGACCAAGACTCATCAAACAGAAGTGCCTTTAATAAACTTGATATATCATCAGCAACACCTTATGTAGAAGTTAATGATGGAAAAGATTTTCTTTTTTTTATGATCCCTCCACACTTACTAAAAAGTGCAAGAAATATATTTACTAAATATGACTCGAAATTGGGGGTGAAATTACTAGGTGGAGTCATATTGTGGATTTCTATGAAGCATAAGGTAATCCTATCAGGATTGCTCCCAAAATAAAAGGACACTCATGTAGACTGCAACAATTTTGAAAAAATGAAAGTTAGTTATGCGAGCCAAATTCTTTCTAAGTAGAACTCTCGCTTCAGGTTTATACACCTATGCAACCCTTTGGGGGTTTACCTAATACCCCGTCATACTTATTCGGAATCAGCAGGAATCAAGCAGACACTTCGAATGCCGTTCGATATTTCTGTACTTCGAATGCACCTCAAAAGTTTTGAGCATGAGCAAAATATTCCGGCCGGTCACAAGAATAGACCCAAATGTTTGGGAATGCAGTCAGAATTTTTAGAATGAACTTCGAATGCACTTCGAATATCCAGGTATATACGAAGAATTTTCATTTCGACGGCATTCCGGCTCATTCTGACTCGGGTGTGACGGAGGTATACAAAAGCAACAGCAACAGCCAGCTTTGTAAATAACATAAATTAATTATTTGATGCTTTTAATTCAAGTGTGAGGAACCATTACTAGAGTAGAAAGCGTGGAATTGATGGCTGTAATGGTAATTTGGATTTCGTAAATGATATGAAAGCATGAATCCAACCATGGAATATAATTGGCACAAAGAGGCAAATTCCCAGTGTACAGGGCTGATTATTAAATATATCTTCATAACATGCTTTATGGGAGGCTGTGTCTTCAAATTATAAATTATAATATTTATTGACACATCGAATAAGTCAAGACTGTCTAGAGATTTTTTTATGTTGTATCAGGAAATCTGGAGGAAACAATTACACCCCAAATTTTCATCAACTGAAAAGTGGAATGAAGAATCTGGTATGCAACAATTTGTTAAATGCAGCAAGTAATGGGAACTGCATAGAGGATATGACTCCTCTCTTATCATTTATGAAAAACTTTGATACAGATGGTGAAAGATGCAAAGAACCACAGGCATTCACATCTTCAGATATTGTCTCTGAAGGCACTGATTGCACCACCCCCACCAAAGACAACATGGGCTGTATGCAAGAAATTTTCTCCACCCGTTGCATCGCGTTTCGGCATGCAATAATCAACATACAACGCAACGCGTCGAGCTTTGTTGTTGTCCACCAACGACAACAACAACAGCAAGTTTCTCCATCCTTTCGCCGTGCCCTTATTTCCATCATATTTCTTCCCAGACCATTACAGGTGAGTTTTTAACATAACCGTAAGTCACCTATATATATTGTGAATACACGCAAATCATACATAAGATTAAATTAGGTGCAGGCGGCCTTATTTTGATGTGAGAAGTGGTGAGGAGGCCGTGGTGGTGGTGGTGGGATGTGCTGACCACCGCCACCGCCACATGTATTAGGCCCATTTATTTATATATTAACGCCTTAGACAAGTGGCAAACACTACCAAACCTATTATTTTAATGACAGAAATGATAAATCATGCCGGAAAAAGGCATCAGATATATGTACACCAGCGCGCCAAAATATTGTTCGCCGCATCATAACAGACGCTCCAATAAGGGGAAATTTTGAAAATGTACTCTATAGCAAACCTAGTGACTTCTGAGAGAGATATCCTACATATGCAGCAGTTTAAAGCACGGGCAGTCCATCAAGACCCTTGAGGAATGTTCATATGCCACTTGTCAATTTTCAACGAAACATTTTGAAAAGGATCGCCTCACTCCCCGCGAGTAATTTGAACAGACGCGCGTTGGTATAACTATAATTATTTTCATAATGGGTGGCAAGAAAGACCTAACAAAGGAACAAATTAAAGTTATTGTGACTACACAAGGCAGAGAGGCCAGAGAAAGAAATATCAGGATCGTGGGTGTTACGAGGAGATGTGTGATGAAGTGGGTGGAGTGTTTCATGAACGTGGCGGGGTGGCAACACCGGGAAAATAAAGAAGTGGCCACAGCGAGGATGTAAATGTCATATCGTAATAATTTTCTTGCTCCTATTTGAGGATTGGCATCCACTTGACGTTTCATGACATTTACGGTGCTTGCTGATGTTTTACATCCTCGCTGTGGCCACTTCTTTATGTTATGGTGCTGCCACCCCGCCACGTTCATGAAACACTCCACCCACTTCATCACATATATCCTCGTAACACCCACAATCCTTGATATTTCTTCCTCTGGCCTCTCTGCCTTGTGTAGAGTCACAATAACTTGAATTTGCTCCTTTGTTAGGTCTTTCTTGCCACCCATTATGAAAATAAGGATAGTTATACCAACGCGCGTCTGTTCAAATTACTCGCGGGGAGTGAGGCGATCCTTTTCAAAATGCTTCGTCTATAATTGACAAGTGGCATCTCAACATTCCTCAACGGTCTTGATGGACTGCCCGTGCTTTAAACATGCTGCCATATGTAGGATATCTCTCTCAGAAGTCACTAGGCTGCTATAGAGTACATTTTCAGAATTCCCTTATGGGAGCGTCTGTTATGATGCGGCGAACATTTTTTTGGCGCGCTGTGTAAAATAGTCAAATCAACTATGCCAGGTACCAGCCAGGTGCTGACGGCTTGCATGCATTAAGTATATCTACATATGCATATCTGTGATGTCTGAGGGCAGACCAGCCATAAACAGCTCTATACATATCGTACTTTTTATACAGTATTTTCTATATAAATAATAGGTTGATATTCTGCAGGAATGGGCTGGCTCCACATGCCATCAGGGTTCTTCAAAGTACGGGTCGCGACCCAATACTGGTTCGCAAGCTGTTGGTCAATGGGTCGCCAAGTTGTAAACATATCATTACATACATATGTATGTGAAATGCATTAATAGGAGAGAGAGAGAGAGAGAGAGAGAGAGAGAGAGAGAGAGAGAGAGAGAGAGAGAGAGAGAGAGAGAGAGAGAGAATGCCGCTGGGAGAAGGCAGGACTTATACGCATAATCTTCATCTGCCAATAAATCAATAAAAAAATTCTCTAATTACGTAGCTACAATATTTTACACAGTACTTTGACATATTTTTAATCGATAAAATTTACATTGCCACATTCTAACATATGCAATTATATTGAATCCATAGATTCGTGTATGTATATATGTATGCACATTTAGATGCACATGTGTGTATTTATGTAATTGCAATAAAAAATCACAACGGAGAGAAAGTAGCAACATACGCACAATAGGGTCGCGAATGTAAATTCAAACAGGTCGCAATAAATTTTTTTTGAAGAACACTGCCCTACATGATACTATTTCTCTTATCATTTTCAGCTCAGTATATTGATTGCTCTGTATTTATTAACTTTCATAAACCAAAAATAGAGCACTTGTTTTTGTATAGTAATAGCTAGGTTAGGTTAAGGCTAGGTTTGGGTTACGTTTAGCGGAATTATTTTGGTTTAATAAGAAAATCTGATAGTGCGATTACCCGGCTGGTTGGCGGCCGCTAACTCCTGCGGAATATTTACCTATACTAATTGATTACACAACATTTATTTCACTGTTATGAATTCCACCACGCTTTAATGTTTGTTGGTAAATATTCCGCAGAAGCAGATGGCTGCCAACCAGCCGGGACAGCCAGGCAATCGCGCACCATCAGACTCGTTTTATGAAAACCAAAATAATCAACAAAATCCCAAACTTAAAACCTTAACTAAAAAAGCTAAACAACCAAATCACCCCAAAAAGGGGAATATTTTTTCCCCACACTTTACTTGCAAATTTCTGTACAAAGGGCCCATCAAAAGCATTGATGCAAATATTATCATTTTATGGAAATTTCTTAATTAAGTTATATTTCACAATAAAATTTGCAGTTCAGCATTTGTTCAATCTTCGCTATATTCCAGAATCACGCATTTTTCATGGAAGGACACATAGCTTTTAAATGAGGTTCCTTTTATTTTGTTTAGATTGGTTAGGTTACTATTTCCCCCGCTAACCGGAATCCGTCTCCCTCACAAAAGTTCCAATTTTCTACACTAACCTATATATTTAATAAGCTTTACCGGTGTCTCCGATACTAATCTAACCTAACCATTGCCGTAAAAAAGTTCCGGTTTTGTTTTGGGACAAATTTTTTGGGTACAAAAACAGTAAAGGTCCATATATATATATTATTATATATATAATATATATATTATATATATATACATATTATAAAAATTATAATATATAATATATATATATTTTATATATATATATATATATATATAATAAATATTATATATATATATATAAAAATATATATAATAAAATTATTATATAATATTATAAAATATATTATATTATATATATATTTTATATTAATCATTTTAGGGTTTTTTTGTTTAATTTTTACTCATTTTTGTCACAAATCATTAGTTTATATGGGGGGTCAATAGAAAAAAAAAAAGAATGAATTTTTGAATTAAACTGTTAGCAGATTAATTAAAAACACGCAAAAACGTATCAAAAATTTTTTTCCCCGTTCCCCCAAAAGGAGCGCGCGCTTTTTAAAAAAAATTTAGCTAACCTGTGTTAAGATTTGAAAATTTGTTTGCCCCATTGTTTTTTTAAGATTCTAATTTAAAACATGAGTAAACCCGCTATTACAGAATCTCTTATTTACAGCAGGGCAGCCCTGCATGTTTTTCGTGAAGTCAGGTTTACGGGGGTTATCAAGTATCCAACGGAAGATCGTCAAAGGGCACATTCTGCCAGCGGTTTGACCCCGCCCCTAGGCTGGCAATGATTTGCTTAATAGACGAAATAGCAAGCGGGCATCATTTTACTTTTTCCCTTTTTTTCTTTTTTTTGATTTTTTTTTTTGTTTCCAAAAAAAAACCTTTTGAAAACATAATAAAAAAAATAAAAAAAAAAAAAAACGTAAAAAAAATTTTGACGGCCGTTTTGGATTTCCCATTTTTGCCTAAGTCTTTAAAAATTTTACTATGTGGTCCCTGAAGCTTTGAAGAAAGGCAGTTAATGAATCACCACCAAAAGGGGGCACCCCTTCTTCAGGGCCCAGTCACAGGAGTCACGGGACCGTGGTTTTAAAACGAGGTGGAGGGGAAAGCGATAGTTTCCCTGCGCCCCACTCACACTCCAACAGCACTCACGGAGCTCCGGACCTAACTCGTCCGTCATCCTCCCCCTCGTTACCGTAGGGGTTCGGGGGCTACGGACCTCACCTACGCCCTGGCCAGCCGCTCGTCTACCTGTGATTTTACGGGTTTAAAACCCTACGACTCGCCTCCGGTTCGGTGTCCCTTCACACTCCCCCCCCGTTACGTTGTTTTCCCTTGGGGCAAGTATTTTTTGTTTGGATCCACGATCTTTTTGTACTTTTTGACATTGTTGGTGACGGCTTTTTAATTTAAGTAAAGGGAAAATTTTCGGTGTTTTTTACTTAATTTTTGACCCCTGTGACAGCGTGAGTCAAAAATTGTGCCTCGGAGTGACCTGTGAAGTCCACGTTGAATAGTGACTGTGAAGTGAGTGACATGGCGACTGAGCGGTTGCAACTACCGTTTCACCACAATATACAGGATGGCTGCTGCACTTTCGGGGCTACCTGGCTAACACTCGGCAACGCCAAAACAAAAATTCAACGCTTTTGTCTGGCCTTGCCCACCGAAGTACCACACTCACAAAGCACAATTTCCCTCGCCCCGGCTTCAACAGATTCGCGGCTCTAAAGAGTGCTCTGTTAGAGGGGACCAAAAACCAGACCACCATCATCTACAGGAGCGAAAAACCCACGTTGGGGGAATGGGGGCGTCTTTCTGGGCAGCAATGAAACAAATAAATATACGGTGAAACACGTCTTGCCAACGCGGCTATGATCCATGTTTCTGCAAAAGCTGCCTTGGGAGGAAAAGTTGCTCTGTCCTTTTTGATGAAGCACATCATTATTACTTTCGTCTCTGCAGCCGATCGAATGATATCCAAAATTTGTTACCGTACTCATTTACCGCCTTGCACCTAACCCAGCATTATCCAATGTTGTAAATACTTTCTCCCCCCCGATAAAAATTTTTTCCAAAAATGGCCTACACCCAACAAGGGAAGTCCCATGCCTGCCCCCCAGAGGCTCCACCCCCTTATAGGGGCGTTAATGCTGAAGACACTAGGAGATCAAATGTCTGTGCTGCAGGATTACCTAGAGCTGAAACTTCAGGCACCCGCTTCGCCAAATCTTGCAACGATGGACCCATTGAGGAGCGAATAATATAAGAGGCCCGCCCGTTGTTCCACATAGAGGGCGTAAAAGGATCAACGGTAAAGGTGCGTCCATCCATCGTTTTTACCTTTACCAACGTTAAATTTGGGTTGGTAATTCCCCCTTTTGGACCCAGGGCCAGACAGGCCCGCCCACCATCCCAGTGGTCGGGAAACGAGTTCGGCGGGGGCAAGTGAATGCGAGCCCTCTGCAGTTTTGACGCCCCTGTGTTTTTGCTACGTGCAAAGCCCAATGCACGGGTGATTTCTTAGTGGACAAGGACACCCGTCAGCTTTCCCTCCTTCCCAGGATGACCGCAAATACGCCACCGCGCGACCTTCTGGGGGCCAAGGGAAACCCATTGCGATTTAGGCACAGAGGATCACGTGGATTTGGGTTTTGCCCGTAAGTTCCCATGGGTTTTTTGTATTTTGCAGAATTTAAATCACCCCATACTGGGATACGACTTTCTACTTATTATGATCTGTTTTTGCCCCGGTAACCGCTGTTTACGACAGCAGTCCTCAACACCACCTTGGTAGTACCGTTCCAGGTGTGAGAGCCCACTATCACACCATTCAAAATACGACATTGGACCTTTTCAAAAATTTTCCCTACCTCCAGACCCTCTCCAACGACGATCAGCTACTGCCATGACGTGTTCCATCATATCGAGACGACAGGCCCACCAGTGTACTTTGACCATGCGCTTGCATCACGACCGACCCTAGCGGCGAAGGCAGAGTTCGATTCTCTGCAAAAGGATGGAACAAAAACCATCGAAGAGCTGTTGGGCGTCCCCTTTCCTATGGTCCTCAACCCTTCGGTAGGGAATGGCGTGGTGGGGGTTATGGCACTGAACAAGGTTACCGTCCCGGATGGGTACCCTATACCACACTTCGGGATTTCGATCGAAGTTAAAATGGACAAAGTATCTTTTAAGATAGATCAGTGAGAGTTTCCATCAGATCCCGTTCCCCCTGCAGACATACCCAAAACAGCTATAAACTACGCCTTTTGGACAAACAAATTCGGGTATATAAATTTTGGTTTTAGGAAAGCGGCACAAACCTTTCAACGCATAGGACCATGTTTTTGGCGACCTTGATTTTGCCACTAGTATTTTGAGATTTTTAGTGCACCACAGTAAGGGGGAAACACGCACCATTCGCAGCTTTTGGTACCCTTCGAGAAAAAACATCAAAAATCCACCAGCGAAGGTGTTTTTGGGGTGGAAGCAGTTGATTTTTTAGGACATCGGGTGAGTAAAAAAGGTATTACTCCATTCCCAATAAAGTAGGCTTTTCGTCAGTTCCCAAAAAAAAATTTTTGCAAAAGTCGGGTTCCTGGGTATTGTAAATATACCCCTTTTTCCTCCCCCCAAGGCAGCAGATCTTTACCCCCGTTACTGACCTTCTGAAGGGTTTTCCCCTACAATCGACAGCCCCGCAAAAGTGGTCCAAGAGGCTGCAGGCTTTCGTACCATAAAAGGAGGATATAGCACGGTTTCCCTGCTTGCTTATCCAGACCTGAAGCACAGGTTTTCTTATCCCGCGCCTTTTCTACTGCGGTCGGGGGTGTTTCAGGCAGATCAGTACGGGTAAGTATGCCTTTTGGTTTTTACCCAGCACCTCGATACTACCCAAGTCAAGTACAGTACTTGATAGGGAATATTGGCGATATACAGGCCGTGCGGCACTTAAAACTCTATAGGGGGAGGCAGTTTTTACATTCTCTGTGATCAAACCCTTTGATTTTCGTTATGGCCGCCCGCCCGAGCAAAACTCCACGGGTTCGCGAGATCTCCTATTTTTCGGAGTTCACGACTGACATCCCCCATGTTGGCGGAGTTAAGAACCCCTGTGGTGACCCCCTTTCTCGCGCCCCCATCTTAAAATTTTTCAAAATTCGGGCCCTCTTGATTACAACGGTGTTTATAGCTCAAGAGACAACGAAGAGAGGCCCTTGGTTCAAGAGAACCCTTTTGTACTTCAGTTACGTCCCTTTCAAGGCCGGGAAAAACACTTCAGTTAGGTGTGACGTGTCGTGTGGAGAGGCCAGACCATTATCCCAAGATCCAAGGGCGAAGGGGTTTTTCAATCATTTTCCAAAACTGACCAACCGGGAAAAAGGCTACCCAGCGCTCTTAATGGGACAGGGGTAGGGCCCAGTTTCAAGCGATGCCGATCCTGGGTTTTAACAGTGTCTCTGGTCAGGCACAAAGGTTCTCGCCACGTGAAGGCTAGCAAAACCCCCTTTTCTTTACCAGATGCGGGTTTTTCCAGACTGTTCATGGGATTTGTAATCTCCTCCAGAGGGTACAGGTATATCTTAACGTGTATCGATCGTTTCATAGAGGACACAGGGGGCCCTATCCCGGACTCCTGCAGAACGACGGCTTTAGCACCCTCTCGAAAGGGGGTCTCTCACTTTGGTGCACATATACAGTCGTCGAGACCGCGGGGCCCGTTTGAACACATCTGGGCAAGAGTTACTAGTTTCTAGGCATACTCAAAATAACAAATGCTTATCACCCACAGGCAAGGGAAAATGGTTGAACGTTTTCATCGCCACCAGGACGCCCTTAAGGCTCAACCCACCCGTACCGCGGGGTGGACTCTTTGCCTTTGGACTGCTCGCCCTTCGCCGACAACTAAGGAAATCTCAAACCCAGTCCCGCAGAGCTTCTTGGGCCCAAACCCCTACCCCTCCCGGGGAGAGTTTTCCGCAGGGTTGACAAGGAGCACGGTATGGACAAGCACTTTTTCTAGACTCTCCGTCAGATCATTCCGGGTTTTTCCTATTGCCCCTCCCACCCTAAAAGACATGCTTCCTAGTCCCGCGTGACTAAGGTGCCGAGTAGTGGGGAAAACCCCTGACCCCGACGCCGCCCTTTTTCACCCGTATGACGGTCCCTTCAAGGTCATCTAGACGATAAGTATTTTATTTTAAGTCAGGAAGCCGCGGGGATAAGTCTTGTGGTGTCTAAAGCCGGCTAATTACAACACGAGTACCTCATCCATCCCTACATTCAGCCCCAGTTACTCGTCCCTTCCGCTCAGCCTCCGGGCCTGGCTCTCCCCTTTCTCCCCTGTGCTCCCATAAACAGACCCTTTCATTTTTTATATACCTATTAAACCCCTGAGGTCACAATGACTCACAGTGCCAAGAGATGATGAAACCCTCCCCTGAACGTCTGCGCCCAAGAACATCCCAGGAGTGGTAGACTGTCTCGCCCCCCAGAGAGGTTTTGCATCTTTATACCCCTTTTCCTCATGACCTTTCTTTGTCAGATCGCCATTTCCCAAAGTGGGGGTTTTCCTGAGGGGGTTAGACTGTGGTGCCCCCCAAACTTTTAAGCAAGGCATTCTATGAATCACCACCAAAAGGGGGCACAACCTCTTTACGGCAGACAGGAGTACGTGGAAAGTCGGGAGTAACGGGGGATGGACCGGGACACCCATAGATTCCCCGACCGCACTCACCCCACACATCTTCCGGCTACGGACCTACCTACGCCCTGGCCCGCCGCCCCGTCTATCTGATGGGTACGGGGTTTTGACCCTACGACTCGCCCTCCTGGTTTGGGCTGCTTCCAGTCCCCCCCGTTACGTTGTCTTTCCTTTGGGAACGTATTTTTGATTGTGACCAGCGATATGTGTACTTTTTTACAATTTGTGCGGGTATTTAAGTAAATAAAGGGCAAAGTTACGGGGCATTACGTAATTTGAGCCTGTACGCGGAAAATAACTACTCAATTTCCAATTTTTTTCCGATTTTTCATATTTTATTTTTATTTGAAAGCTGACACTTGGTTCTAAGTTTGAATGGTCAAAGGTTGGTAAATTAAAATTTTATTTTTTATTGAAGTTATGTTATTACGTAGTGAAAAAAAACCCCTATTGGGCACCATGCCAATGTTTTTCCGGGAAAAAATTTCCCAAGGCAAAACTCCCAATAGCTATTGACAGTCGATATGAACTTAAATAAAATTGCACACAAAATCCATAATTTTTTTAAATTTTTATTTATTGATATAATTCCCCTCCCAACTCCCTTCTGTCTCTCTAACTCCCTAGCGGCCCCGGTTCTTTTTAAAATACAAACCCTAGCCTGGAATGGGGTTTCCAATAAACTTCCATCCTCCCTTGGCTCCCTGATCTCTTCGGAAGAGATCCTCCAGACTTAAAACGTGGAGGAGGCCGAATTTTCCCCCTTTGCGGGCGAGGGTTTTTTTTTTTTGGTTTTTTGGGTTTTTTTTTTTTTGGGGGGGGGGGGGAACGGGCTTTAAACAGGGGGAAGTTACCACAAGGAGGCTCCGGGGTTGTGGCAGGGGCCCTTTAAATGGTGGGGACAGGGAAAAAGGGCCCCCTTTTTTGGAACCAGGGGTTCCCCCCATATTTTAAAGGGAAGGGTAGGGGCCCCCCTTAGAAATTTTTTAATTTGGAAAAAAAAAGAAAATTTGGGTTTTTTTTTGGGGAATTTTTTTTTTTTAAAAGGGGAAAAATTCTTTTCCCCCAGGGGGGAATTTTTTTAAATCAAAATTGAAAAAAAAAATTTTAAAATTTTTGGGGATTTTTTTTTTTTTAAAATTTTTAACTTATTCAGGGGATTTTAAAAAAAATTTTTTAGATATTTTTATTTTTAATCGCTTGAGTATTAAAAATATTTAAAATTTGTGTCTTAAATTTTCATTTTTTAACACTCAAAAAAAGAAAAAGGTTTTTTAAACCGGGTTTTTCACCCAATGGGAAATTTTTCGGGGAAGCTTCAAGGGCCGCATAGTTCGGTGCATTTTCCCGCCCTTCCCCGCAGAGATTCCTCCGACGTGGGGTTTTTCACCCCCCCCCAAACTTCCCCGGCCCAGATCACAGCAGGGGCCAACGGACCCCGGCTTCTTGCATTTGAGCCCTCCGCCCCCGGGGTTTGGGGTTTGCCCCCATTGACCGTTGCCCAACCCCTTGGAGATGCGGCAGGTTGGCAAAGGGGCTTTTTCGTTGGGGGTCTTTTTCCATTTCCGCTTTTGGGGGAAAAAGGTTCCCAATGCCTGTTCCAGAATTCATTGTAGGATCCGGTTTTGGGGCCAGAAGGTTCTTGCGTTACTTCCAAATTGTGTTCTGGTTTTTGAAAGGGTTTCCCTAAGGCTTTCCAAGCCCCCAGTTTTCTTCCCCTTTGAAGAAACGGAAGGGGGGCACCCGGAAAAATTGGAAATGGGTGCCGTTACCCTTTTTTTCCCAGGCAGGGTAGGGATTCCCGGAATGAAGCTTTTCCGTTCAAATCACCCCAGGTCCAAGCCTTCAGGGGTTCTTTCCCCATGGGAAAACGAGTTGTGCGCAGGCGTAAAAATTGGGGACCCCGCAGCCATCTTTCAGGTGAAACAAAAAGTACGGCCCCTTTCGTTCAATGTGGCAGGGGTGGCTGCCCCTTTATTCTTTTCCCGGTTAGAAGGGCCCCCTTTCCTTCCATATGGACCGCTTTCAAAGGCGGAAAAACCCCGTTTTGGGTTGGGGGAAATCCCTTGTCCCCGGGCCCATTTTTTTTCCCTTTTTTTCTTCAGGAAACCCATCGGGAAAGGCTTCCCGCCCCATCGTTTTCGGATTAAACCTCGGATGTTGGGGGATGAAGACCCCTTTTTCGGGCTTGAAGTTACATTGTGAAAGGAACCCAAAAGCCCTCGGGTTTTTGCCCAGAAACGGGGGGGGGGCCCCTTTTGAGATTTTGTTTCTTCCCAGGATACCAATGAGGTTGGACTTTTTTTCCCTTGGCGCTGTTCCTTTTCGATAGGAAAGGGGGGTGCGGATAAATTTTCATGTTGGAAGAAGGTTCCCATACGTTATCCCTGTTTTTTGAGCAATATTACAACGGAAAAAGAGGGACACATCATCTTTCACGGGGAAAAAAACCTCTGACGCTTCCTTTCCCCCTTTGGGTGATGATCTGAAGAGAGGCAATGAGTTTCCCCTTTTACAGGGTCATGGAGGACTGCCTTCGTTCATGATGATAGCCCCGTTGTAGCTGTCGTACGAGCCTGTCCCACTTCTTTATGGTTTGCACGTGTTGGCCACGATTCTCCAATACCGCCGCGTGTCGAGTGCAACACCGCCTTCCTTGGAACGGGTTGCTCATTCGTTTATAACTTGAATAAGCCAGGTTTGCTCGTTAAAGTCTTTTGCGCAGACGACCTTTTTCGTGGTGCTGGCTTCTTCTTTTGAGGGCAGTGTACTCCCGCTCAAACTCAGTAGAAGCGTCCCGCTCAGGTCCGGGATCATCCACTTCTGAAGGTGTTGGGTTTCAGCAGGCCGACTGCTCCTCCAGGGCCCCTTTACAAATCAATTTTGTTTATGGGGTTGGTTTGATCGGAATGTGGAGAACCTTTGGTGTCTTTGAACACCCGTTGCCTCTGATAATAAACTCCCTTCGATTTTTGGAGGGGGGCTCTCCCTTCGCGGATGTGGATCGGGGCCCCTCTGGCATATTATGGTGGTCAAGTGCGAAGAACCCTGGTGCAAAGGGGTTTCATAGACCCCACATACAGGGGAAATTCTTTTTCGTGAGCGCGAACGAAGGGAGTCCCGGAGCCAATCCTCAGGATAGTGTCCCAGTACTGAAAGGTTGGACCTTCCGACCCTGCTTTGTTTCCGTCCCCTTTTTGTCCTATCTTCAGTTGCTGCCCCCACGCGCCTTCTTAGGCATATTTTGCAGTTGGGGAGTGCCAGAGGCTGACTTGGGGGCATCCCGGTTCTCGTCGGTGGATGTTCAGGAAGGAGTTCAGCTGGGCCACAGAGGCTATGCCCGCCTGGTTTATTCTGTCGCCCATCCAGATGTCTAGGGAGTTCCCCAATGTCTTCCCCACCGCCACTCCGGTGGGGGCCCCCCGAAAATGAAACATCTGGTCTTCACCGTGTTGGGAGGGGGAGTGCCCCTGAATGAACTTGGGAAGGGCCATACAGCGGAGCATCCTTTCTATTATTGGAATCTGTCCAGGGTTCAGGAACTGTGTAGATTCGCGGATACATCCATTCCATGCTTTATCATTGCAGGGTGTCGCCTTCTCATTAAGGAGGCGAAGTTGGTGATGGAGCTTTTATTCTTTAGCAGGATGTTTTGCAAACGAGGCATGGTAGGCGGACCAGGCTTAAAAATCCCCCTGATCAAATCTTCTTTGTCCAAGAGTGACTGGGGGTTCCAGCTTTCTGTTCTTGTTCGCATGCCTTCTTCAGGTAGCCCGTACAGCTGGATGTCCGGGTTTTTTGGGGCCCCCACCCCGCCTTGGGAAGCCCCAGCTGGAAAAATTTGTAAAACAGTGGGCGCTGGGGGCTTGCCCTCCTGAACAATGCTTTCCCTTTGGATTGTCCCCTACGATGCAGTGGCGATTGGGGGGAACGATCCGTTAAAGGGAAGGAACCTTTGGCGGTTGTGCTTGAGGGGTTTAATCAAGGGTTTTCTAAAGGCCCACGGTGAAGAGACCTTGGCGGGGGCTGGACAGGGCATACTCACCTTTCATCTTCAGTTTTCCAGCGGGAGTGGGGATTTTATTCTCCCCTTGCAGGACCCCGTCATAACTGACACTTGCCCCGTTCTCATTTGTGACCCTCTTTTGGGGCCTTTTCTGTGTGGCACATTGAGGCCGATGTAAGCGGAAGGGGTGGTCACAGTTGATGAATGACGTGATCTGCCAAATTTGGGGCCCCTTTTGTGTCCCCCGGGGCTCTTGGCACGCTTTTTTGGGCTTCTTGCAGTTTTAAAGGAGACCTTGAAGCTGGAGACAGGGCCCGTGAAACCACTGTGTCCTGGCTTTTGATCACCCTTTTTAGCTGGTTTAGGGTTTGAGTGGGTCGGGACAGTCTTCTGTGGCAGCACGGGGGAAGGCACCATCAAAGGAACCCCTTGAGCTGAAATTCATTTCGTACAATCCTGGCAGGTTCGCCCAAAAAACAGAGATCTCCCCCAAAGCCAGTTGAACGCTTGCTTCGCATTCCCTGCATTCCTTTTTCAAATACGAGTATCACTTCTTTTTCCCGGCACTTTTTCTTGGCCGTGGGGGAAATGATTCAAAACTTGCTCTTGAAACGGGGCCCCTTTTTGATTTTACTAGTAATACCAAAGTCTGCGAGGCGTGTCACGGGGGAAAATTTTTTAGGTGGGCCCCAATGAGGCCAACTTGAAGCAAAAGTACTTTTTTTATTCGTTTTTTAAAGTTTGTGAAGAGTTTTTGCGAAAACCCTTTCTTTGAACTTCTTACATTTGCGGTTCATCCCTTGGGAAATTTTTCTTTGCCTCACTAGAGACCGATGGCGATTCCGAAGACCAAAAGAGGCAAGCCCGATGATACTTTTCTTTTCCCGTGCAATAAAGGGCACCCGGTCCTTCAATCCCGCCATTAAAATCTGTCTCTTTCAGATCGCTGGCCTAAACCTGACGTTATCATCTGCGCCCTAGAGTTCTAAATTCCAGATCGTCTTGCTTATGCAAAAATGCAGATGGTCTTTGAACGATTGGCGAGGCCGCCGGCGCCTGCCTTCAGTAGTGCCACTTTCAGGGTAAAATTCTATCCCTCTTTCTTGCTCTTTCCACTCTGTTTGAAATTTAAATGTGAATGCAGGATTTGTGCCCCTGTGCCGATTCCGATGAGGTCATCCACAGTTATCACTGCCGAAAGCAGGGCCCGGCAACGGTTCAGTTCTCTGAAATGGGCCACATTTTTTGGAATGATGCATAGGCGCCGGTGCGATGTGTCTCCCCCGGCATTTTAAGGGGCAGCGCAGGGATTCAGGGTAGTTTTTTGGCAAAATTTGCACTTTGTCCACCATCTTTCATGAATCTGCTTTCAAACCTGCAACACAAGGAAAAAAAAAATATAAAGGCAAAATTTCAAAAATTTGCAGAATGGGTTACAACATATAGCAGATTTAATATAATATGCATTTAAATTTAAAAAAAAAAATTAAAAAGCCCTTTGCATCATCTTTCGTTCGGGTCGTTGGCGCCCGGGTTTTAGAATTTAAGTTAGATGCTAGGAAATGCACCCCAGAACCTAATTTTCAAATATTTTTTTAAAATATTCTAATGTTCGATTTAAAAACAATCACCAAAATGATTTGGAAAAATATATTTTCATTTTTCAAAAAAAATTTTTTTAAAAAAAAAAAAAAATAAATTTAAATTTTTTTTAAAAAAAATTTAAAAAGAGTTGGGCCTACCGCTTGGCGCCCCGGGTTTTAGACATAGCTGGGGCCCTGAAGATTTGGGGATTTAAAAATTTTTTTGCTTTTATCCGGCATGTCCCCCTCCACTACCCCAAGCTGCCCCACTAGTAGGGTTACTTATTTCTTCTATTAAAAAAGGCCAAAAACTCATCCAGAAAGGGGGTGTGGGCCGTGAGCTCCTGTTTTCCCTTTATGGTCGTGAATTTTGGGGGTGGGGGGGGTTGGGCTAAGAAAAAGCCTAATACCGCCCGAATTTTAAATTTTGAATTTTTTTTGTGGATCCCGGGATTTCTAAATACGAGGGTTTTTCATAAAAAACTTAGTACATGTTTTTTTAACTCATTTAAAATTTTTCGTGCCTTTTAAAGAGGGAAAAAAATATTTTTTTGAAGTTTTGTTGATGTGTAAAATACGTCAAGGGATGGGTATTTTGTTTTTTCAGTGTATAAAATTTTTTTGATCTATAAATTTTATTTTAATACTCTCAGATACCCCTTAGAAAACTACCCCAACGTTTCCCCTTTGGAAGATTAAGAAGATAGAGTTTTCCTAAGAAGATAAAAGGAAACTATGAAAAATGCAGAATAGAAGAGAAACGAAAAAAGAGAGAATAAAAAAAGACAGACAGCGACACTTGAAAACTGCTGCAAAAAAATACCAATTCTTTTCCCCGGTTAAAATTTTGAATTAAAGAAAGAAAGAGAAACATAATTTTATAAATATAGATATTTTTATATATAAAAATATTAAAAAAAA
>JACEEZ010018062.1:0-30000 GCA_016584305.1 Chionoecetes opilio
TTGTGTTTGTGTGTGTGTTTGTGTTTGTGTGTGGTGTGTGTGTTTCTGTGGTTTTGTGGTGTGTTTTGTGTGGGTGTGTGGTGTTGTGTGTGTGTGGGGTTGTGTGTGTGTGGGGGTGTGTGTGTGTGTGTGGTGTGTGTGTGTGTGTGTGTGTTGTGTGTGTGTGTGTGTGGGTTGTGTTGTGTTGTGTGTTTATTGTGTGTGTGGGTGTTTTGTGTTGTGTGTGGATATAAACAGATGTGAAATGGAAACTTGAAAGAGTAAACGAATGTTTTTCCCCAAACTGAAGAAAAAATGGAAGTGTGCATAAAGGGTAAATAAAAGAAAATGTCATAAATGCGTCTGGAAAACTGCGAGTCGTTTCCGGGAATATTTTGAGTAGTAGAATAAGATATTAAGTACATGGAAATGAAAATGGATGATAGCTTGGAGAAAAAACCCAGAAACTCTTTACAACGGAATGCAAGTAATTTTTAGACGCTCGCAAGTAATAAGAAGCAAAAATAATATCCAAGGAAGAACACAATATGAAAAATGGAAGATAGCTTGGAGAAAAAATCCAGAATTTCTTTACAAAGGAATACGAGTAACTTTTAGACGCTTTCAAAAGTCATGATAAACAAAAACAATATCGAAGAAGGAGCAAAATATGAAAAATGGATAACAGCTTCGATAACAACAAGCAGAAACTCTTTACATCGACATACAAATAACTTTAAAACGTTTTCAAGTCATGATATACCAAAATAATATCCAAGGTAAGCACAATATTAAAACACTTCTATAAACATTACGGTAAATATATAAAACAAGGAAATTCGAGTAAAATGGACGACAGCTTCGAAAACAAACCCAGCAGAAACTCTTTACAACGAAATGCAAGTAATTTTTAGACGCTCGCAAGTAATAAGAAGCAAAAATAATATCCGAGGTTAAGCACAATATTGAAATACTTCTATAAACATTACGGTAAATATATAAAACAAGGAAACTCGTGTAAAATGGACGACAGCTTGGAGAAAAACTCAGAAACTCTTTACAACGGAATGCAAGTAATTTTTAGACGCTCTCAAGTAATAACATACATAAATAATATCCAAGGCTAAGCACAATATTAAAATACTTCTATAAATCATTACGGTAAATATATAAAACAAGGAAACTGGTGTAAAATGGACGACAGCTTGGAGAAAAACCCAGCAGAAACTCTTTACAACGAAATGCAAGTAACTTTTAGACGCTTCCAAAAGTCATAACATGCATAAATAATATCCAAGAAAGAACACAATAGTAAAATACTTCTATAAACATTACGGTAAATATATAAAACAAGGAAACTCGTGTAAAATGGACGACAGCTTGGAGAAAAAACCTAGCAAAACTCTTTACAAGGGAATGCAAGTAACTTTTAAATGCTTTCAAGTAATAGCATACATAAATAATATCCAAGGAAGAACACTATGAAAAATATCTATATAAGCATTACGGTAAATATCTTATGAGCTACTTATATCGTTGTGTGGAGACAGTTAACACCACAGCAGAAACAATGCATGTATTATAATGGCCTTGAAATATTGACCTTCAGCTTGCGTAGGGATGAAAATAATGGGTGGAAAAAATGTATGTATTATAATGGCCTTGAAATTTTTGACCTTAGTTTGCGTTAGGAAAGAAAAAATGGGCGAAAAATGTATGTATTATAATGGCCTTGAAATATTGACCTTCAGCTTGCGTATAGGATAGAAAATAATGGGTGGAAAAATGTATGTATTATAATGGCCTTGAAATATTGACCTTCAGCTTGCGTTAGGACAGAAAATAATGGGCGAAAAATGTATGTATTATAATGGCCTTGAAATATTGACCTATAGCTTGCGTAGGAAAAAAAATAATGGGCGGAAAAAATTATGTATTATAATGGCCTTGAAATATTGACCTTCAGCTTGCGTAGGACAGAAATAATGGGCGGAAAAATGTATGTATTATAATGGCCTTGAAATGTTGACCTTCAGCTTGCGTAGGACAGAAAATAATGGGCGGAAAAATGTATGTATTATAATGGCCTTGAAATATTGACCTTCAGCTTGCGTAGGACAGAAAATAATGGGCGGAAAAAATTTTGTATTATAATGGCCTTGAAATATTGACCTTCAGCTTGCGTAGGATAGTAAAATAATGGGTTGGAAATAACAGGTCGGATATTCCATTGCGGCGCCACGACATTGAACGAGAAATCAGGGAATGCTTTGTCACGCGTGGACCATAACACTCTGTCTGGACCAAGCGTCACGGCACGGATATACTGCTCCTTCCTTCCTTCCTTCCTTCCTTCCTTCCTTCCTTCCTTCCTTCCTTTCCTCGTCCTTCTCTTTCCCCGCCTAGAAATACTGCTCCTTCCTTCCTTCCTTTTCCCTCCTTCTCCTTCCTTCCTTTCCTTCCTTTTCCACGTCCTTCCTTCCTTTTCCCCGTCCATCTTCCTTCCTTCCTTCCTTCCTTCCTTTCTTCCATCCTTCCTTCCTTCTCTTTCCTTCCTTCCTCGTCCTTCTCTTTCCCCGCCTAGAAATACTGCTCCTTCCTTCCTTCCTTCCTTTTTCTAATCCTTCCTTCCTTCCTCTTTCCTTCCTTCCTTCTTTCTTTCTCCTTCTCCTTCCTTCCTTCCTTCTTTCCTTTTCCTCGTCCTTCCTTCCTTCCTTCCTTCCTTCCTTCCTTCCTTCCTTCCTTCCGTCCTTCCTTTCCCTCATTCCTCTTCCTACTCTTTCCCCACAGCCCAATAAACGAGACCAAACGCACCAGCCAACACATTGAAAATTCCTGGACGTTTCAATTGACGTATCTCAGACCACTATCACCATTGCTCCACTATTGATAACAGGTTGATTGCACACTAATGTCTTCGTGTTATCAAATCTCTGACCACGACTACCATTGCTCTACCATTGCTCCACCATTGCTCTACCATTGTCTACCATTGGTCTACCATTGCTCTACCATTCATAACAGGTTGATTGCACACTAATGTCTTCGTGTTATCAAATCTCTGACCACCACTACCATTGCTCTACCATTGCTCCACCATTGCTCTACCATTGTCTACCATTGGTCTACCATTGCTCCTTACATCATAACAGGTTGATTGCACATAATTTCTCGTGTTATCAAATCTCTGACCACCACTACCATTGCTCTACCATTGCTCCACCATTGCTCTACCATTGTCTACCATTGGTCTACCATTGCTCTACCATTCATAACAGGTTGATTGCACACTAATTTCTTCGTGTTATCAAATCTCTGACCACGACTACCATTGCTCTACCATTGCTCTACCATTGCTCTACCATTGCTCTACCATTCATAACAGGTTGATTGCACACTAATTTCTTCGTGTTATCAAATCTCTGACCACCACTACCATTGCTCTACCATTGCTCCACCATTGCTCTACCATTGTCTACCATTGCTCTACCATTGCTCCACCATTGATAACAGGTTGATTGCACACTAATTTCTCCGTGTTATCAAATCTCTGACCACCACTACCATTGCTCTACCATTGCTCCACCATTGCTCTACCATTGTCTACCATTGGTCTACCATTGCTCTACCATTGTCTACCATTGCTCTACCATTGTCTACCATTGCTCTACCATTGCTCCACCATTGCTCTACCATTGTTCTACCATTGCTCTACCATTGCTCTACCATTGCTCTACCATTGCTCTAACCATTGCTTCTACCATTGTCTACCATTGCTCTACCATTGTTCTACCATTGCTCTACCATTGCTCTACCATTGCTCTACCATTGCTCTACCATTGTCTACCATTGTTCTACCATTGCTCTACCATTGTTCTACCATTGCTCCACCATTGCTTTACCATTGTCTACCATTGCTCTATCATTGCTCTACCATTGCTCTACCATTGCTCTACCATTGCTCTACCATTGATAACAGGTTGATTGCACACTAATGTCTTCGTGTTATCAAATCTCTGATCACCACTACCATTGCTCTACCATTGCTCTACCATTGCTCTACCATTGCTCTACCATTGATAACAGTTGATTCTACATCTAATTTCTCGTGTTATCAAATCTCATTGATCACCACTACCATTGCTCTACACTATTGCTCTACCATTGCTCTACCATTGCTCTACCATTGATAACAGGTTGATTTCACACTAATGTCTTCGTGTTATCAAATCTCTGATCACCACTACCATTGCTCTTACCATTGCTCACCATTGCTCTACCATTGTCTACCATTGCCATAAACAGTTGATTGCACACTATTTTCGTGTTATCAAATCTACTACACTACTTGCTCTACCATGTTACATGTCTACATAAACAGGTTGATTCACACTAATGTTCTTCGTGTTATCACAAGCCCCATGTGTCTACATGCTACTGTGTTTTTGTAATGTCTTTGTAATTAGTTAGTTTATGATGGAAAAGGAAGTGAATCTCAAAAATGTTCAGTTTCTGTATTTTAAAAGCTACAGGACGTGCATCTAATGAATTAAAAAAGCTTAATAAGGCCCATGACGGGGATCTATGAATTTAAAAAAGCTTAATGAACGTGGGATCTATGAATTAAAAAAAAGCTTAATAAGGAACGGGGATCTATGAATTAAAAAAAGCTTAATAAGGAACGGGGATCTATGAATTAAAAAAAGCTTAATAAGGAACGGGATCTATGAATTAAAAAAGCTTAATAAGGAACGGGGATCTATGAATTAAAAAAAGCTTAATAAGGAACGGGGATCTATGAATTAAAAAAAGCTTAATAAGGAACGGGGATCTATGAATTAAAAAAAGCTTAATAAGGAACGGGGATCTATGAATAAAAAAAAGCTTAATAAGGAACGGGGATCTATGAATAAAAAAAAAGCTTAATAAGGAACGGGGTTCTATGAATTAAAAAAAGCTTAATAAGAAACGGGGATATATGAATTAAAAAAAGCTTAATAAGGAACGGGGATCTATGAATTTAAAAAAAAGCTTAATAAGGAACGGGGATCTATACATTAAAAAAAAGCTTAATAAGGAACGGGGATCTATGAATTAAAAAAAGCTTAATAAGGAACGGGGATCTATGAATAAAAAAAAGCTTAATAAGGAAACGGGGATCTATGAATTAAAAAAAAGCTTAATAAGGAACGGGGATCTATGAATTAAAAAAAGCTTAATAAGGAACGGGGATCTATGACATTAAAAAAAGCTTAATAAGGAACGGGGATCTATGCATTAAAAAAAGCTTAATAAGGAACGGGGATCTATGAATTAAAAAAAAGCTTAATAAGGAACGGGGATCTATGCATTAAAAAAAGCTTAATAAGGAACGGGGATCTATGAATTAAAAAAAGCTTAATAAGGAACGGGGATCTATGAATAAAAAAAAAGCTTAATAAGAAACGGGGATCTATGAATTAAAAAAAAGCTTAATAAGGAACGGGGATCTATGAATAAAAAAAAGCTTAATAAGGAACGGGGATCTATGAATTAAAAAAAAGCTTAATAAGGAACGGGGATCTATGCATTAAAAAAAGCTTAATAAGGAACGGGGATCTATGAATTAAAAAAAGAGCTTAATAAGGAACGGGGATCTATGCATTAAAAAGCTTAATAAGGAACGGGATCTATGAATAAAAAAAGCTTAATAAGGAAGGGGGATCTATGAATCAAAAAAAGCTTAATAAGGAACGGGGATCTATGCATTAAAAAAAGCTTAATAAGGAATGAGGATGCAAATACGTAAGTGACAAAAGGATAAGTTTACGTGGTAATAGTATAGCGTGTACTGTATCGTATATTGGATGAATATTAACTCAATTTAATCCTAAGATGATATTTCGTAATGCTAAATCTATATAATGTCAACTTTATAATCATTTCTAGATATTTTTTTTCGTTAGCTTTTCACGCTGTTGCTTGTTCGTGCTCTCTTTTATTTCTTTATCATAAATTCCTATATTTTCGTATAACTATTATATAAATATGCTTTCTAATATCTTTTATAGGTTTCATCATTTTACGAAATAAGTCATATATAATTTTTTTCATCTTGTCTGACTATATCTTTCTGTATATTATCAGGTTAATCATTTATATTCATCATGTAAATAATTGAATCATTTATATATGTAAATCGTGTCATCATTTTAATCATTTAGATATGACATTATTTTTTAATTATCTTTGACGTTGCTTCTTCGTGTCCTACTTCTTCCTCTTTTCTCGTTTTAGTTATCATATATTCTTCTTTATCATATATTTTCCTTATCACAATTCTTAATTACTAATGGATCTCCTCTCTTGCGTTACTTCTCACTAACATTTATGAATACGTCAAGATGGATTGCAATGTTAGTAAGAGCGTATTTCCTTCACAAAAACACACAGACACACAAACACAGACACACTTTTGTTCTTGTTTTAATTACTCTTTCCATTACTTATCCTTCGTTATCACACGCTTTCTTTCCTCCGACATTTATCCTGTTCAGTGTTTCCCTCACCCTTATTTCCCTCGGTATTGCCTGCTCTTCCCTGCTTCCTCGTTTATAGCCGAGTTTTAGTGCTTTATGCCTCCTCTTATCTCTCTCTCTCTCTCTCTCTCTCTCTCTCTCTCTCTCTCTCTCTCTCTTCTCTCTCTCTCTCTCTCTCTCTCTCTTCTCTCTCTCTTTCTCTCTCTCTCTCTCTCTCCTACACACAAACACAATCACAGACACACACACACACACACACACACACACACACACACACACACACACACAAACACCCACACACCCGACACCACACGGAAACCCCACCCACCCACCCACACAACACCACCACACTCACACACAGAAACACGCCCCCCCACACACACACAGAAACCCCCCCCCCACACACACACAGAAGGTGGCGGCCCACAGATAGTGTCGCATACAGCCGCCTAAAGCCCCGTCCACACTACCACTCACCACCGTCGGCGCTTCCCGTCGATCGAGTGTTCGTCACTCAAAAGTGGCAGTGTGGACACGATGCCGACGAGCAAAATGTGACCGTCGGCATTGCCCGCCAATATTCAGCAGGTTTAATATTGGGCGGGCATGCCTGTCACTCACGGGTCAGCGCCAAACACATGCTTCAAGTTATCGGCAGTTTTCACCATCTAGATATTTTTGTATTGTTATGTACCGTATACCATCAGAACCAAGAAAGTCAGCTGATTACGAATATGTGATAAAAAATTAAAATGGGAGAAATGGTCGGGAAATTGCAGCGAGTTGAAGACAAAAAAGTGAGAAAAATGTTTGTACACTTTTTTTTTGCTATATTTTTTAGAATATACAAAAAGGTTTTCGTATATTTTTCTTGCTTATGATATGCAGAAATGTGTCATGAAGATGATAGTTGGGTCAGTTTTTCTAAACCTCCTGTGGTTATTTCATAATCTCGAGTGAGAGTACACGATATGCAGAAAACATGACTCTCACTTTGAAATCAGGAAGCGCGCTGACCGCCGAACAAAACCGTTCGTGTGGACACAACTCTGGCAACGGCGCTTCCCGTCGGCAAGCACCGACGGCAAGCACCGACGGCAAGCACCGACGGTGGTGAGTGGTAGTGTGGACGGGGCTTTAGTGCCCGTAAGGCGTGATGGGTCTATAGTGTGTGTGATAAGTGCTTGTGGCGGTCAGTGACCTTCAGCCTGAAACTCGGTGTCCATAGACTATTTTTATTATCCAAGGTATAGCTTTCAGATAGATGTCCCCGAGACAGGGGACATCTTTAGCTTCTGCCATTTATTGCCTTCGCCATCCCCTTGCCAATTGTGGCCCCATGTCAACCATCATGTTAGTTGTTTAAAGAAAAAGAAAAGAAAAAAAAGAAACACCCACCCACACACACACACAAAAACCACACACACACACAAAGAAACACCCACCCACACAGAAACAAACACACACTCTCTCTCTCTCTCTCTCTCTCTCTCTCTCTCTCTCTCTCTCTCTCTCTCTCTCTCTCTCTCTCTCTCTCTCTCTCTCTCTCTCTCTCTGGTCTCTGGACTTGTTACTGTTACTAGCATGCCTGTTGCCTTGTTTATCACAGGTTCTCCCACGCCTCGGTCTCCCTGTTATTACTTTGCCTCCAGTGCTCCTGTATTTATCCCCTTGTAGGACTTATTCTTTATTGCTTCACCTTATTTATTCGCCGCCCTTATTGCGTGGCTTTTAGCTATACTTTCTATTTATTTTCCTCTCATGTCCGTCTTTTATTGACTATTATTACTATTTTTACTATCTTTTATTTACTATTATTTCTTTTATTTTATTTACTTCTTTTATTTACTATTATTTACTATCTTTTATTTACTATTATTTACTATTATTTACTATCTTTTATTTACTATTATTCTTTTTTACTATTATTATATTATTTTATTACTATTATTTACTATTATTTACTATTATTTACTATCTTTTATTTACTATTATTTACTATTATTTACTATTATTTACTATCTTTTATTTACTATTATTTACTATTATTGACTATTATTTACTATCTTTTATTTACTATTATTTACTATTATTTACTATCTTTTACTTACTATTACTTACTATTATTTACTATTATTTACTATCTTTTATTTACTATTATTGACTATTATTTACTATCTTTTCTTGACTATTATTTCTTTTATTTATTTACCTCTTTTATTTTCCTTCTTTTATTTTTCTATCAGTTAGTCACATATATTTTCTTGTCCTGATTATTTTTCTTTCAATTTATTCATGGTTTTTTTCGTCCTATAATAATTTTGGTACTTTTTGGGAATTTCTTTTTTTGTGGAACTGTTGAAATCGCGTTTATTTTCATGTTATTTTAATTTTATTGTTATTTTATTATTATTATTTTATTTATTATTATTATTGTTTTTATTTTATTATTATTATGTTTCTTTTATCAATACTTTTTATTTATTTTTCCTCTCATTTTGATTCATTTATTGACATTAAATCAGTTATTCACATATATTTTCTTGTTCTAAATATTTTTATTTCCATTTATTCGTGATTTTTTTTCTTTTATAAAAAATTTGGTACTTTTGGGGAATTTCTGTGTTTTGTGGAGCTGTTGAATTCGCGTTTATTTGCATGTTATTTTTTATTTTTTTTATTTATATGACTTATTCTTTATTGCTTCATCTTATTTATTCGCCGGCTTTATTGCGTTGCGTTACTCTATATTTCTTTGTCCTCTCATTTTCCTTTATTATTTACGTGATGTCTTCTTACTGTCAGTTAACCCCTTCACGCCCAGATCTTTCCTTGGCTATAAAAAATTGTCTGTTGTCGAGCCATACAATTATGAAAAGTAACTGAATACCAAATTAGTTAGTGGACAAGGATGCTAAACAGGTCATATCTATAAAATATTGCTTATAGTCACTAAAAATCGTCTTATGGTACCCAAATTACAATGGAAATTACGTTCTGGGCCTCATGGGGTTAATCATCTTCATATTTACGTGATGTCCGTTAATCAAATATTTTCTATTATATATTTTCAAGTATTTCTATAGCTCCTTGGCTTGTCCTTGTTGCTTTGTTTTGTCTGTATGCCTCCGGGCGAGAATGAAATTATTATTATTATTATTATTATTATTATCATTTCTAATTCTTCTTCTCTCCCTTAATTTTTTTTTTTTTTGTTAATTATCGTCATTATTTTCTTATTCCAATTAATTTTCCTTCCATTCATTCATTATTTTTTTCGTCTTAATAATTTTGATACTTTTTGGATATTTCTCTGTTTTGTGGAACTGTTGAAATCGCGTTTATTTTCATGCTATTCTATTTCATTCCAGTTAGAAAAATGTATCACCAACATTCGTGTCTGTGCCATCAGTTATTCACATATATTTTCTTGTTCTGACTATATTTCTTTCCATGTATTCCTATCTATTCCTAAACTGTTATAATACCAGAAGATGTCTTGACCTCCAGTACAATATAGTATTTTTTCCATCTATATATTCCCCTCATTTGATCATCTCTATCATCATATTTTAGTTCTTTATATATTTCTCTCTCTCTCTCTCTCTCTCTCTCTCTCTCTCTCCTTTTCCTTCGTATGCTAAAAACATTACATTCTTTTATCATTTTCTATTCATATTCACCTTTTTTTGTTTACTTTCTCCCATAGTATTTACATGACACTACATTCTATTATTTGCTGCATTCATATTCACCTCTTTTTTTGTGATATTTTCCCTTGTTAGTTTTGTTACGTATATATTCCTAACTATTTTTCTTTTCCAACATTTATTTCATTCCAGTAAAAAAATTCATACCAACATTCGTCCCTCTGCTAACGTTCACACTCGCCACTATTTGCTGTTTCCATTTCCTTTCGTTTCCTTTTTTATCAGCCCACCATCATCCCATCTACCCACACGTGTCTGCTCCTCCTCCTCCTCCTCCTCCTCCTCCTCCTCCTCCCCTCGCCTCCTCCTCCTCCTCCTATCTCCATCTGGCGGCCAGTAATTGGTTACGGAAATTTCCCGTATTAAATCAGATGGATGTTATGCCTTTTTATCTTTCAATGTTGTTTCCTTATTTTCTGACACACACACACACACACACACACACACACACACACACACACACACATACACACACACACACACACACACACACACACACACACTTTCTCTTTCCTCTCTCTCTCTCTCTCTCTCTCTCTCTCTCTCCTCTCTCTCTCTCTCTCTCTCTCTCTCTCTCTCTCTCTCTCTCTCTCTCTCTCATCCCAATAAATATATCTCATTAATTCCACGTTATCAGGTTTATCATCTCTTTCGTCATTTTTTCTCAGTATACAATATAGTTACCTTCCATTCCCTTCCCTTCCCTTCCGTCTTTCCCTTCCCTTAACTTCCCTTCCCTTCTCTTCTCTTCCCTTCCCCTCCCTTCCCTTCTCTTCTCTTCCCTTCCCCTCCCTTTCTTTCCCTTTCCCTACCTTACATTGCCTTTCCTTCCCTTCCCTTCCCTTCCCCTCCTTTCCCTCCCCTTCCCTTTCCTTCCCTTCCCTTTCCTTTCCTTTCCTTCCCTTTCCATCCCTTCCCTTCCCTCTCCTCTCCTTCCCTTCCCTTCCCTTCCCTTCCCTTCCCTCCCCTTCCCTTCCCCTCCCTTCCCTTCCCATCCCTTCCCTTCCCTTCCTTCCCCTCCAACTCTTGTGTTATCAAAGTAACGACACACTTCCTCCTCTTTTTCGTTACTCTCCTGTGACAGAAATATATCGCTGGCAGAGTGAGTCTTGAGGAGAAAAAATGTTGAAACCGAGATATCATTTTCCCCACGTACTAAAATGTTGTTGTCTCGGTTTTATTCTGTTTTTGTTATTGTTATTGTTGTGTTGTTGTTGTTGTTGTTGTTGTTGTTGTTGTTGTTGTTGTTGTTGTTGTTGTTGTTGTTAATTTAATCTTCTTTGCTTTTCTATTTTCTCTGTTTTCTATTATTCCGTTTTTTTCGCATATTTTTCATTGTTTTGCGCATCCCACGTACCAAAATGTGTCTCGATTTTATTTAATTTTTGTTATTATTGTTGTTGTTATTGTTGTTTCTGTTGTTGTGGTTGTGGTCGTGGGTGGATATTTTTCTTTTTCGCTTTCCTCTTTCTCTGTTTTCGTCTCATATTTTTCATTCTTTTGCGGTTCAGTTCACGTATTTTTCAAGTCTCGATTTTATTCTCTTTTTGTTATTATTATTTTTATTGTTGTAGTTATTTTTGTTATTGTTATTTTTATTGTTGTAGTTGTTTTTGTTATTATTATTTTTATTGTTGTAGCTGTTTTTGTTATTGTTATTTCTATTGTTGTAGTTGTTTTTGTTATTATTATTTTTATTGTTGTAGTTGTTTTTGTTATTGTTATTTTTATTGTTGTAGTTGTTTTTGTTATTATTATTTGTATTGTTGTAGTTGTTTTTGTTATTATTATTTTCATTGTTGTAGTTGTTTTTGTTATTATTATTTTTATTGTTGTAGTTGTTTTTGTTATTATTATTTGTATTGTTGTAGTTGTTTTTGTTATTATTATTTTCATTGTTGTAGTTGTTTTTGTTATTATTATTTTTATTGTTGTAGTTGTTTTTGTTATTATTATTTTTATTGTTGTAGTTGTTTTTGTTATTGTTATTTTTATTGTTGTAGTTGTTTTTGTTATTGTTATTTTTGTGTTTGTTTTGGTTGGTCATATTTTTCTTTGTTTTCCTCTATTTTTCTATTTCCTTCTCACATTTTTCATTGTTTTGCGGTTCAGCTCGCGTATTTTTCAAGTCTCGCCAACCTTGCCTTTCCTATCACTATTTCTTTCCTTTCTTCTTTCCTTTCTTTCACCTGTCCTTCTCTATGTCTTTTCATTCTTTTTTCCTATCTCCTCTTCTCTTTATTTCCCTTTCTATTTTCCTGTCTTTTTCCTATTTTCTTCTTTCTTTCTTCTTTCCCTTATCTTTACCTGTCCTTCTCTCTGTCTTTTCATTCTTTTTCCGATCACCTTTTTATTTTATTTCCCTAGCTATCATCCCACTCCCTTCCTATCTCCCTTCCTTCCTTTCTCCTTCATTCCTCCCTTCTCCCTTCATGATAAGTTCCCTCCCTTCATACGTCTCCCTCCCTCTCTCCCTCTCTCTCTCTCCCTCCCTCCCTCTCTCCCTCCCTCTCTCTCTCTCCCTCTCTCCTTATCTAACGTGTAGTTTTCTGCCTCCAACCGCAAAACATTATTTTTTTCGGTGGTTTCTTTAATTTCTGCTTATGGTATCTTGTTAATATTTTTTTTATTATTTGATTTCATATAAATTGTGAATATTTTTTAAGGCATTTTATCGAGGTGAGTTGGAAAAGTTTGGTGATACTTTTACTTCAGCTACTACTACTGCTACTACTACTACTACTACTACTACTATTACTACTACTACTACTACTACTATTACTACTACTGCTACTACTACCACTGCTACTACTACTACTACTACTACTGTTACCACTAGCACACTACTAAGACTGGTGATGCTACTGTAAAAAAAAAAAATGACAGCAAATAAATATGTGATGGCTGACAAAATTAAATATTGATAGAACAAAGAGAGAAAAGAAGATAGGTATAACATAACAAGGGGAAGGAAGGAAGGAAGAAGATGTAGATAAGAATAGAGAAGAGTAGAAGGTGGAGAAGGATAGTAGATAAAAGTGTGCTGGCTGGTAAATGTTGATAAAAAATAGAAGCAAGAAGAGAGGTATAAAATATCAGGGGAAGGAAGGAAGGAAGGAGCTAGAAGGGCCAGGCAAGTTAACAATAGCAGATAATAATAATAACAGATAATGATAGCAGATAAAAATGTGATGGATGGATAAAACGGATAAAAATAGAGGAATGAAGAGAGAAGTGAGGAGGTTTAAAATAACAAGGGGATAGAAGGAGATGAAGGAAGGAAGGAAGAAAGATAGAAGGAGTAAAGAAGGGCCAGGCAAGTTAATAATAGCAGATAATAATAGCAGATAAAAATGTGATGGATGGATAAAACGGATAAAAGAATAAAGGAAGGAAGAGAGGAGAGAAGAAAGGTTTCCAAAATAAGGGGAAGGTAGGGAGATGGAAGGAAGGAAGGAAGGAAGGAGATAGAAGGAGTCAAGAAGGGCCAGGCAAGTTCAAGGTTACGTGTGTAGATGTGATATATAGTGATAGATAGTATAGTATAGATATAGCTAGTATAGTATAGATATAGATAGTATAGATTAGTGATAGATAACAACAACAAAGGGATACAAGTGATAACAAGGGAAGGAAGGAGTTAAGAAGGGCCAGGCAAGATAATAATAGCAGATAATAATAGCAGATAAAAATGTGATGGATTGATAAAACTGAATAAATTTAGGAGCAAGAAGATAGGTTTATAATAACAAGGGGAAGGATGGAAGGAAGGAAGAAGATGTAGATAAAAATAGAGAAGTGTAGAAGGTGGAGAAGGATAGTAGATAAAAATGTGCTGGCTGGCAAATACTGATAGAAGATAGAGAGGAAGGAAGCGAGGTTTAGAATAACAAGGGGAAGTAAGGAGCAAAAAGGAATAAATAAGGAGTCAAGAAGGAGTCAAGAAGGAGTCAAGAAGGAGTAAATAAGGAGTAAAGAAGGAGTAAAGAAGGAGTAAAGAAGGAATCAAGAAGGAGTCAAGAAGGTGTAAATAAGGAGTAAATAAGGAGTAAATAAGGAGTCAAGAAGGAGTAAATAAGGAGTAAATAAGGAGTAAATAAGGAGTAAATAAGGAGTAAATAAGGAGTAAATAAGGAATAAAGAAGGAGTAAATAAGGAGTAAAGAAGGAGTCAATAAGGAGTAAATAAGGAGTAAAGAAGGAGTAAAGAAGGAGTAAATAAGGAGTCAAGAAGGAGTAAATAAGGAGTAAAGAAGGAGTAAAGAAGGAGTAAATAAGGAGTAAATAAGGAGTAAAGAATGAGTCAAGAAGGAGTAAATAAGGAGTAAATAAGGAGTAAATAAGGAGTAAATAAGGATTCAAGAAGTAGTCGAGAAAGAGTAAATAAGGCGTCAAGAAGGGCCAGACAAGTTCAAGGTTACGAGTGTGACGGCCTAAGAGCAGAGTGAGAATAACATGCTCCACCACGCCTCAATTCTTGCCTTAAAGCTGGGCTCTCACTCGCTCATGCCCATCTCTTCCCCGGGACATTGATTATATTCCTATTTCTTGCTCCCTTTCATGTACTTGGGATTAAATGTAACAAGCTTATACCCATCTCATCTCATCTCAGCTTATCTACCCATACCAAGCTCCTTCCACAAGCTCATACCCATCTCTTCCCCGGGTCATTGATTACATTCCTATTTCTTGCTACCCTTTCATGAGCTTGGGATTATAGTGAATGTTTTTCTGTTATTCTGAAGTCTTTTATTCGTAAGGACAGATGTTATTGCAATTTTTTTTATACCTTTTCATGAGCTTGGGATTAAATGACATGTTTCTATTGCCATTTCTTGATGCTTGTTCATGAGCTTGGGATTAACCTCTTCACGCCCAGATCTTTCCTTTGCTATGAAAATGTGTATGTTGTCGAGCCATAAAATTACGAAATGTAACTGAATATACCAAATTAGTTAGTGGACAAGGATACTAAACAGGTCATATCTATAAAATATTGCTTATAGTCACTAAAAATCGTCTAATGGTACCCAAATTACAATGGAGATTACGTTCTGGATCTCAAGGGGTTAAATGTAACAAGCTTATACCCATCTCGTCTCGTCTACCTCATCTCATCTAAGCTCATCTACCCATACCAAGCTCCTTCCTTATTAAGTATGTCAAAATATATCAATAGTTTACTCTCGTCCACGAAAAACAGCGAAAATATCACGGCATGAGGTCCTTAAAAGAGCTTCGGCTTAATGGACCGTGGCTTGTATGACTATGATTGATTATGAACATTATTATATTACACCAAGCCAAATAAACTATCAAGTGTCAAGTCTCAAGTATCCTTCCACAAGCTCATACCCATCTCTTTGCCGGGACATTGATTTTATCCCTATTTCTCGATACCCTTTCATGAGCTTGGATAAAATTTTATGTTTTTTATTTTATTCTCAAGGCTTTTATTCTTAAGGACAGATTTTATTGCTAATTTCTATATACCTTTTCATGAGCTTGGGATTAAATGTCATGTTTTGTTTAATTCTCAAGGCTGCTGAAGAAAAGGAGAACATTTTTTATAGCGAAATAAGTGTACCTTCAAAGACAAATGTTATTGATTATAGATTATTTTATAGATGGGACGTTGATTTTATTGCTATTTCTTGTTACTAGTTCATGAGCTTGGGATTAAATGTTATGTTTTTTTTTACAGAACTCTTAAGGTTGCATAACGAAAGAGAAAAAACATATATACCTAACGGAACATTGAATTTATTGATATTTCTTGATACTTTTTCATGAGCTTGTGATTAACCCCTTGAGGCCCAGAACGTAATTTCCATTATAATTTGGGTGCCATTAGACGATTTTTAGTGAATATAAGCAACATTTTATAGATATGACCTGTTTAGTATCCTTGTCGACTAACTAATTCAGTATATTAAGTGACTTTTCTTTATTCTATGGCTTGACAACATCAATTTTTTTTATAGCAAAGGAAATATATGGGCGTGAAGGGGTTAAATGTAATGCTTCTTTTTCTGAACTCTGAAGGTTACATAAGGAAAGAGGAAAAACATACACACCAAACGGAACATTGATTTTATTGCTATTTCTATTACTAGTTCATGAGCTTGGGATTAAATGTAATGTTTCTTTTCTGAACTCTTAAGGTTGTATAAGGAGAGACGAAAAACATTACCTAACAAAAAAATACCTAAAACTACCTAACAAAATAAGTGTACCATAAAAAATAAATGGTTTTCATGTCATTATTTTCGTATCGTTTACTGAAAGGAATGTTTTTTACGGAATTTATGGTGAAAATAATCAGATGTGCGTAATGTGCTGATGAAAAAGGCCAGACTCCCGACCCACAACTGAACTGAACAGAACTGAACTGACTGAACTGAACTGAGGCAAAGCAGGACTCTTACTACATCTCGTAAACACTTTGCGGACGAGGCATCATTCAGTACTTAAGTGAATATACTCCTGCTTGTATTATTATTATTTTTCTTCTACTGTATATCTTCGGGTGAAAATAAATGTATTACTATTATTACTATTATCATTATTATTATCAATGCGCGGGCGAGATAACGCAGGCCCTCTCTTATCTTATCTCTGTTATCGCATCTCGTTCCTCTGATCATCCCCTTTTTTTATATTCTCAAGGCTGCTAAAAAAAAAAAAAAAAAAAAAAAAAATCGAACATTTTTTAAAGCGAAATAAGTGTAGGCCTAAAACAAAAGGCGTTATAAAGCAGGCCCTTCCCTCTTATCTTATCTGTGTTATCGCATCTCGCTCCCCTCATCATCCCCTCACCACCACAGCAAGTCTGGCCGATCCAATCACTGCCTAATCTTGTCAGCGGCTTACGTCCTTACGCCGCCCCGTGTTTACCTTGCTGCCTTCCCGCCTAAGTTCCCTCCGCTAAGCAGGATTCTCTCTCCTTACCCTCCCTCCCCCTACCTTCCCCTCCCTTCCCCTCCTTCCCTTCCCTTCCATCCCTCATTTCCCTTCCCTTCCCCTCCCTTCCTCTCCTTTCCCCTCCCTTCCTCTCCTTTCCCCTCCCTTCCCTTCCCTTCCCCTCCCTTCCCTTCCCCTCCATTTCTCTATCCCTCCTTCCTTCTTCCCCTCCCTCCCTCCTTCCCCTCCCTTCCTCTCCCTCCCTCGGGCGCCGCAAATAGATTACATCGATCTTCGCGTCTTAATCTAGGATCCTCGCGGGGATGGAAAACTTCCCTCGCCGCCCTTCACCCACCTCAAGGGCCGCTCCAAAGGGCCTTAATGCGCTACCCAAAACCCCTTCACAACATTACCTGCGTCTGTAACTGTTTACTTTATCTCTCACTCTCTCTTATTATCTATCTCGCTCCCTTTCGCTTAAGTACGGTTTTTGCACTCCCTCTGTCTCAACTTATCTCTAGCGGGCCTCACCAAAGGGCCTTAACTTGCTACCCAAAACCCCTTGCTAACATTACCTGCATCTGTAACTGTTTACTTTATCTCTCACACTCTCTTATTATCTATCTCGCTCCCTTTCGATTAAGTACGGTTTTTGCACTCTCTCTCAAGTCTCTCTGTCTCAACTTATCTCTAGCGGGCTTCACCAAAGGGCCTTAACTTGCTACCCAAACCCCTTACCAACACTACCTAGTCTGTTTCCTTTATCTCTCCCTCTCTCTTAATATCACTCTCTCCATTTAGATAGAGAGAGAGAGAGAGTACGATTTTTGCACTATCTCTCTATCTCTCTCTTTTCTCTGACTTTTCTCGCTCTCTCCTTTTAGATAGAGTACGGGCTTTTGCACTCTTTTTTACTGTTTTATCTCACTCTTTTTCGCTCCCTTTTCCTTTTAGATAGAGTACGACTTTTGCACTAAGGCTAATCTCTCTCTCATTTTATTTCACTTTTTCGCTCTCATTTTAGATAGAGTACAGTATTTGCTCTCTCTCTCTCTCTCTCTCTCTCTCTCTCTCTCTCTCTCTCTCTCTCTCTCTCTCTCCTCTCTCTCTCTCTCTCTTCTCTCTCTCATCATCTCTCTCTCTCTTCTCTTCTTTATTTGCACTCTCTCTCTCTCTCTCTCTCTCTCTCTCTCTCTCTCTCTCTCTCTCTCTCTCTCTCTCTCTCTCTCTCTCTCTCTCTCTCTCTCTCTCTCTCGTCCCCCCCCCACACCCACACACTCCATCACGTCACCGCCTGGTCGCACCTACACCTATCGTCACCACAATCTTTGTCCCCGAGGCGGCAAAGCGAGGGAGTAACGCGGCCACAACATAGAGAGTGGCGACGTGACCCGCATGAGAACCACCGCCCGTCCACCATCGCTCCTTGTTAGGTAGTAAGCAGAGGGAAGGAAGGGAGGGAGGGAAAGGAAGGGAAGGGAGGAAGGAAGGGGAGGGAGGGTGGAAGGGAGGGAAGGGGAGGAAAGGAAGAGAAGGGGTATATAAGGGGAAGGGAAGGGAAGGTATATAGGCCTTTTCCCTTCTCTTCTTGTTAGGCAGTCAGCAGCAGGAAGGAAGGGAGGGAGGGAAGGGAGGGAAGGGAAGGAAAAGGGGTTTAAGGTATAGGGAAGGAAAGATGTACGTGAAGGAAATAAAGGAAATAGGAAAGGTATAGGGAAGGAAAGGAAGGAAGGGAGGGAGAGAGAGGAGGAAAGGAAGGGAAAGAGAGGGAGATAAGGGAAGGAAGGGAGGAAGAGGATGGAAGGAAAGAAAAGGAAAAGAAAGGAGGGGGAAAAGGAAGGAAGGAAAAGGAAGGAAGGAAAAGGAAGGAAGGAAAGGAAGGAAAGGAAAGGGAGGTTTAGGTATAGGCCCCTTCCCTTTCTATCCTCTCTTTCGCTCCTCTCTCTCTATTTTTCTCTCTCTTTCTCTCGTCCACCATCTCTCCTTGTTAGCCAGTAAGCAGCAGGAAGGAAGGAAGGGAAGGAAGGGAGGAAAGGAAGGGAAGGGTGGTTTAGGTAAAGGCCTGTTCCCTTTCTGCCCTTCCTCCATTACTTCCCCTTTTTCCATCCACCTTCTCTCTCTCTTTCTATCTATTCTCTCTTTATACGTACTACCTCCCTTTCTCCTCCTCCTCCTCCTCCTCCCTCCTCCTCCTCCTCCTCCTCCTCCTCCTCCTCCTCCTCCTCTAATAGCTTTTTCGCTCTTCCACACATCAGGACAAGGTAAAAGGCTGGATTCTAGAAGTAAAAGGGAGTGTAACTGGGCTCGACGGTCCTCTCTCCTCTCTCTCTCTCTCTCTCTCTCTCTCTCTCTCTCTCTCTCTCTCTCTCTCTCTCTCCTCTCTCTCCCTCCCTCCTTCTCTCTTCTCTCTTCTCTCTCTCTCTCTCTCTCTCTCTCTCTCTCTCTCTCTCTCTCGTGTCCTCCACAAAAAAGTTTCCGTGAGGACTTTTGTCGAGTTTTCGCTCCAGTTGATGCGTTTCTGAGAGAGCCGAGGATTAAGAGCAGAGAGAGAGAGAGAGAGAGAGAGAGAGAGAGAGAGAGAGAGAGAGAGAGAGAGAGAGAGAGAGAGAGAGAGAGAGAGAGAGAGAGAGAGAGAGAGGAGGAGAGTGGAAACACATTGAATCAAATTGCTCAACAGTCATGTCTTGTATGTCATCGTTTACACACAACACACACACACACACCACACACACACACACACACACACACACAACACACACACACACACACACACACACACACACACACCTCTAAAGACTTCCGATATTTATAAAGGTTTAGGCCGCCATCTTACTGCGAGGTCACGAAGAATGATCTAATATTCCTAACGAGTCTTTGGAAGGAGGAGGAGGAGGAGGAGGAGGAGGAGAGAGGAGAGGAGGAGGAGGGAGAGAGGAGGAGGAGGAGAGAGGAGGAGGAGGAGGAGGAGGAGGAATACTTAGGAATACATAGGAAAACATATACCAGGAGACCTATTGAATATTGATATAGTTACTTTTTCCCGTTCAGCTCCCAACTTGTTTCTCACACAGCCACACTTACCCATCAAAAGTTATTGTAAATGGATGGATCTACAATTGTATCCCGGCATTTCCACTTATCTAGCCAAAAAAAAACTTTCGGATTTCTGGCTGCTCAAAAATAATCCAAAATTGACGACGATCAGGTTTTTGTTATTTTACCACAAAACTGAGTCGTAGAAGAAAACGTATCGAATTAACAAAGGTTCATCTTGAGGTGTTCTACATGAGGCAGTAATCGTTTGCAAAAACACTTCATGGTTGTCGAGAAAAAGGATATTTTGTATAAATGTACGAATATGCTATTTTCTCGATTATTTACCAATCAATATTGCTTTGCTTTACGCCAAATGATAGGCCTTGATCTACTTCATATTTATTTCTCTTTATGTTGCACTTATCTGCCATAGTTGTTTAGTTATTCAAAAAAACGTGATTTAAAAAAAATATCAAGCATACCCCTTGCAAAATTTGCAATATTTTTTGATAAATAGATTTGCTTGAAAATCTGTTCCTAGCAGTTTTCGGGCATGCTGAATACGAATCTGGGTCATTTTTCAGTTGCAATGATTAGAAGTCCCTATTTCAGCCAATTCACAATGACATGATACTTCCAGATATTATTAAAACTCACAAATTAGACAAACTTACTACAAGACATAAAATATGATAGGCATTGCTAGATTAATCATTACTTCAATACAATGATCAGTATTAGTATTTTCAGTATTTGTATTAGTATTATTAATCCCTATTTGAGCCACCCATGCGATTGTCAAAGTACTTATAAAAACCAAGAATATTATAGTAATCCTGTGGGACTTTTAATGCCCTTCCATGACTCCTGTAGGATGCGTGAAGGAGTGAAGAGGCCCGTGAAGGACTATGAAGGATTGTATACAGAGCGAAGGATACTTTAAAAAAAAAAAAATCTTCCTCCACCCTTTCTTCCTCCTCCTCTCCCTTCCTTGTCCCACCTCCTTCCTTCTCCTCCCCCTCGCCCTTCCTTCCTTCTCCTCGTCCCTCCTTCCCCTCCCCCAAAGAGCAAGGAGGAATACATAGGAAGAACATGATTATACAGGAGACCTATTGGTATATAACAAGGGTATCTGCTGAACTACACACTACTAACTATCAAACTACATGAGAAAGAGGAGGAGGAGGAGGAGAAGGAGGAGGAGGAGGAGGAGGAGGAGAAAAACGCAGGTAAAGGACAAAAGAGAACACTGTATTCAAGACAGTCAATAGTCACGTAATGATTTTTTTTATAAACTTAAATGCAAATCGCCATTCAATTTTAAAAAGTACTTAATATTCCTGTCGAGTTTGGGTATAAAACGCTGTAGAAAATGAGGGGAAAAAGGGTGAAAAAAGGGAAGGAGCGATGGAGTACTCGGAAAGGCTTGGGGAAAAAAATGACAGCGGAAATGATATGTTGATGAAGATTCACGAGGGAAAAATAAAGTGGTACATGTTTTATGGCTTGGCTATGTGGAAGGTGCATGTTTGTATTAGGTAAGACTTACAGTGAAGCCCCGTGACTAGCAATAGAAAGAGACGGAAAGAAAGATTTCAAAACCGCGAAAAATAAGACAGTTGAAATCATAAGACATCGCTAGTTCAGAAATACCGAAAAATAAAGGCAAATTGAAGCCTTTCGAAATCTTAACTTATTTTTTTGCTTTTGCTCTATTGCGTCTACTTTGCACCCGAAGACTTATTGCTACATGAATTATAATACATGCAATACAATACAAATAATATAATTAATAGTTAAAAAAAACAATAGAGAGTTTAACAAAATTTATATCTTTAAAAAGGCTAAGATTAAATGCGTTGATGAGACTATAAATTATTATTATCTGAGTATTTTCTATTTCCAAAATCAGAAGGTAGGCAAAAAATAACTCATGAAAGATGTGATATAGATACACAGAGCTTCAATATTTTTTCAAGGATTAATCAAAGAAGGGATATTGGATGGGGAAAAAGTTGAAAAAATAGTCGAAAGAATCTAATGTATTGTCTTATAAAGGGTAAAAGTTCTAAGTGTTATATCTTATAGGTAAAAGAAGTGTTATAACTTATAGGTAAAAGAAGTGTTATATCTTATAGGTAAAAGAAGTGTTATATCTTATAGGTAAAAGAAGTGTTATATCTTATAGGTAAAAGAAGTGTTATATCTTATAGGTAAAGGAAGTGTTATATCTTATAAAGGGTAAAAGTTCCAAGTGTTATATCTTATAGGTAAAAGAAGTGTTATATCTTATAGGTAAAAGAAGTGTTATATCTTATAGGTAAAAGAAGTGTTATATCTTATAGGTAAAAGAAGTGTTATATCTTATAAAGGGTAAAAGAAGTGTTATATCTTATAGGTAAAAGAAGTGTTATATCTTATAGGTAAAAGAAGTGTTATATCTTATAGGTAAAAGAAGTGTTTATGGTAGTAATCTTATAGGTAAAAGAAGTGTTATATCTTATAAAGGGTAAATGAAATGTTATATCTTATAGGTAAAAGAAGTGTTATATCTTATAGGTAAAAGAAGTGTTATATCTTATAGATAAAAGAAGTGTTATATCTTATAGGTAAAAGAAGTGTTATATCTTATAGGTAAAAGAAGTGTTATATCTTATAGGTAAAAGAAGTGTTATATCTTATAGATAAAATAAGTGTTATATCTTATAGGTAAAAGAAGTGTTATATCTTATAGGTAAAAGAAGTGTTATATCTTATAAAGGGTAAAAGAAGTGTTATATCTTATAGGTAAAAGAAGTGTTATATATTATAGGTAAAAGAAGTGTTATATCTTATAGGTAAAAGAAGTGATATTGGATGAGAAAAAGGTTGAAGAAAATAGTGTGACAAATGTTCGTATATCGACGTATCATTTCAACATCTATATTTGTCCGTCTAGATTACAAAAAAGGTAGTATTTGCGTGTTCCTGGCAGCGTGTGATACAGGCGTTCATTAACACGGCCACGTATTGACAGACCCGATGATAGGGAACAAATATAACATCCAGGCCTAAAATAGTTTCCATTTTTAATCCCTACATGAACCAATGCGCCGTACTCATAGCATAGCATAACATAGCATAGCATAGCATAGCATAGCATAGCATAGCATAACATAGCATAGCGTCATAGTATATCCCTCATATCATAACTACGAGATGTATGAGTTTGTAGAGGGGGTAGTAATGTCATGAGTGGTAATAACATGACTATGATGAGATTTATGGAAATTTTGTGAATGGTTGCGAATATGAAATGAAAATTATATGTTTTTGCAATTTTCATACATGTATTTTTTGGGAAAGAAGGAATTTTTATGTGAGTAATGTATGTGATGGTATGATGTATGGTATGATGTATGGTATGATGTATGGTATGATGTATGGTATGATGTAATGTGGTGGTATGATGTATGGTATGATGTATGGTATGATGTATGGTATGATGTATGGTATGATGTAATGTGGTGGTATGGAATGGTATGATGTGGTATGGTATGCTGACATGTATGGTATGATGTATGGTATGATGTATGGTATGATGTATAGTATGATGTATGGTATGATGTATGTTATGATGTATGATATGATGTATGGTATGATGTAATGTGGTGGTATGGAATGGTATGATGTGGTATGGTATGCTGACATGTATGGTATGCTATGTGGTATGTAGAATGATGGATAGACTAATGAATCAGAGTAGTTAAGGACCAGGTAAATAATGTCAGGTAGATTGATAGATATGTGTGGATAATTTTGTGTTTTTAGGCTTTAACGTAAAAAAATAATAAATAAATAAATAAAAATATAGACGCATAGGAGAGTAGGCAAATACATAGAAAAATAGTTATATATATGCAATGATAGATAGATAGATAGATAGATAGATAGATAGATAGATAGATAGATAGATATAGATAAATAGATAGTTAGATGTCAAGAAATTAAACTAAATAGTGGACAGTAAGATATATATATGTATGATAATTGTATGATATATGTATATAATTGATACATACATATATAAAATAATATTACAGAAAGAAAATAGATAGAAACATACAAGTAGTTGAAAAAATATCTTAAAAAAACCGAGTGAGAAACAGAATCATCAAAATATATTCAGCTTAAAAAAAAAAATATATGTATTCAAAATATTATGAAAGAACATCCATGAAACGAGTACCAGGTTTTTATACATCTATTTTTATATTTTAGATATGCATAAAGGAAGAGAGAGAGAGAGAGAGAGAGAGAGAGAGAGAGAGAGAGAGAGAGAGAGAGAGAGAGAGAGAGAGAGAGAGAGAGAGAGAGAGAGAGAGAGAGAGAGAGAATAAAAGGGAAGAAAATTGCTCACTCTAACCTTCTTTGCCTAAGAAAACACCACCTTTTGGCATGATGTTCTTCCTCTCTCTCTCTTTCTCTCTCTCTCTCTCTCTCTCTCTCTCTCTCTCTCTCTCTCTCTCTCTCTCTCTCTCTCTCTCTCTCTCTCTCTCTCTCTCTCTCCTCCTCCTCCTCTTAGTAATGGCTAAAGCGTTTCTCTGTTTCTGGTGTTGACAATTTCTTGCGTGTCACTGTTTCCACCTAAAGATTTACTGCTCTTCTCTCTCTCTCTCTCTCTCTCTCTCTCTCTCTCTCTCTCTCTCTCTCTCTCTCTCTCTCTCTCTCTCTCTCTCTCTCTCTCTCTCTCTCTCTCTCTCTCTCTCTCTCTCTCTCTCTCGTCCTGAACATTCCATTAGTACAACACACAAGGTGATGTTAGTGTACATGTCATTATCATATTTTTGTATACGGCTACCCTAAATCCCTATACCTATCCTCTCTTTGTGTGAGGTAGAGGAGATGAGGGAGGAGGAGATGAGGGAGGAGGAGGAGATGAGAGTGAGAGAAGATGAGGGACAGAGTGAGGGGAGGCTGAGGGAGGAGGAAAGTGTGAGGGGAGATGAAGGAGGAGTGAGTGAGGAGATGAGGGAGGAGGAGGAGGTGAGGGAGGAGAGAGTGAGGGAGGCTGAGGTGACGTGAAGGAGCCTTGTGAGGCTGATAAATGAATGTGAGGTGTGAGGTGTTTAGGAGACAGGGGATTTAAACAACATGAATAAGTGAAACAGAAAGCTACATAGAGAGAGGAAAGGAACCACACACACACACACACACACACACACACACACACACACACACACACACACACACACACACACACACACACACACACACACACACACACACACACACACACACACACACACACACACACACACACACACACACACTATATAAAAAGAAATAAGAGTTTGATATGAAAATACATACATCAGAAATAGTGAGAAAAAAGATTTGGATATAAATACACACAAGAAAATGAACCAAAGTAGATATGAAAACAGACAGTCAGAAAAGAAAAGAAAGGGTTAATAATACGGGTAGAAAGAAAGACTATGAAAGAAGATATACATTTGGGTACACTCGCACATTAAAAAATAAAATAAAAAAGAAAGAAGGGCTGGATATGAGAAAACACATGAAAAAAGTCAAGAAAAAACAACTATTGACACAAATCCATATTGCATCACGTGATATGTAAAGCCTTTCAACTCTCAGGTTTTTTGTGACGTTTTTACTATATTTCCCGCACGAGTGAATCATTCATCTTATGTAAAATGTAAACTGCCTTGACTTGTATATTGAGAATTACTCGTGTGTGTGTGTGTGTGTGTGTGTGTGTGTGTGTGTGTGTGTGTGTGTGTGTGTGTGTGTGTGTGTGTGTGTGTGTGTGTGTGTGTGTGTCTGCCTCTATTTCACGGCGAGATTGGTGCTGGGAAGGGAAGCGAGGCGATCATTTTACATAGACAACCTATAAATATAGTCCATGTTGGTCCATGGAGGCGATGGTGATTTGGTTAGTCATCAGGGTAGAATAAGAAGTAACGGATTCAAGCTGGAAAAGCATAGATTTAAAAAGGAAAAAGGGAAAAAGGGAAAAACTGGTTCACAAATAGGGTGGTAAATGATTGGAATGGACTCAGTTGTCAGGTAGTTAGTGCGGAGTCATTAGGGAGCTTTAAAAGGAGGCTGGATAAATTCATGGATGGGGATGAAAGGTGGATGTAGGTAGATTAAGTATCAGGAACTACCTCGTGTAGGTCTCGCGGCCTCTTGTAGCTTCCTTATTTTCCTTTCCTTTTCTGATGTTCTTATGTTCTTATTTTACATAAACAATATATAAATATATTCCCTGTTCTTTACGGAGGCATGAATCCTTTTCTCCATGATCGGTGGCGTGTGAGATTATAAGGGGCGGTCAGCAAGGGCCGGAATCGCCTCACAAGTGGAAGGACATTTTATCATATAAAGTGGCTGATTCCGCCTAACTATAGGTCACCCTGCCCTGCTGTGAAGACACGAAAAAGGGTGAAAAGAGGTGTGTGTGTGTGTGTGTGTGTGTGTGTGTGTGTGTGTGTGTGTGTGTGTGTGTGTGTGTGTGTGTGTGTGTGTGTGTGTGTGTGTGTGTGTGTGTGTGTGTGTGTGTGTGTGTGTGTGTGTGTGTGTGTGTGTGTGTGTGTGTGTGTGTGTGTGTGGTGTGTGTGTGTGTGTGTGTGTGTGTGTGTGTGTGTTTACTGGGGCTTGTAATCCATTTTTATTCCTGCTCCTTCTAAAGTTTCACTCCTGACACAAATAAAAGAGAGAAAGTGTCTGTCTGTCTGTCTGTCTGTCTGTCTGTCTGTCTGTCTGTCTGTCTGTCTGTCTGTCTGTCTGTGTGTGTGTGTGTGTGTGTGTGTGTGTATGTGTGTGTGTGTGTGTGTGTGTTAATAACCTGGCAACAAATACAGGGTAAGAAAACGGTCTGCCAGAGAGAGAAAAAAATTATAGTGTATGTCTGTGATTGACGATGCAATAACAACACTGTACAGGGCTTCATACTGCACCTTCCTTCCTTCGCTTATACATGAAGGCAGGGAACTAGACATTAAAGGGAGGAAAATAATAGCTTCACGATAGCATTCACTTGTGTGTCTCTAGACGATTCACCTCAGAAGACACTCCCACTTAGAATAGAAAAAAACTCTTATTCTATATAGCTTTCGATCTTCGCATTCGCTTAGATCTTCGACCTACCTTCGCTTAGAATTGAAGGCAGAAAACTAGACTACATTAAAGGGAGGAAAATAATATATAGCTTCACGATAGCATTCTTTTGTGTATCTCTAAACGATTCTCCTCAGAACACACTCCCACTTAGCACTAAAGATAACCCGCATATTCTAGCTTACAATACCGTCCTATCCTTAATTTTCCCTTCCCTGCTTACACTCCTAACATTAAAAAACATAACCTTATTCTAGCTTTCCCTCTTATTTTAGTCTAATTTTCCCTTTCTAACTCTAATTCTAACTTTCCCTCTTATTCTAGTCTTATTTTCCCTTTCTAACTCTTATTCTAACTTTCCCTCTTATTCTAGTCTTATTTTCCCTTTCTAACTCTTATTCTAGCTTTCCCTCTTATGCTAGTCTAATTTTCCCTTTCTAACTCTTATTCTAACTTCCCCTCTTATTTTAGTCTTATTTTCTCTTTCTAACTCTTATTCTAGCTTTCCCTCTTATTTTAGTCTTATTTTCCCTTTCTAACTCTTATTCTAGCTTTCCCTCTTATTTTAGTCTTATTTTCCCTTTCTAACTCTTATTCTATCTTTCCCTCTTATTTTAGTCTTATTTTCCCTTTCTAACTCTTATTCTAGCTTTCCCTCTTATTTTAGTCTTATTTTCCCTTTCTAACTCTTATTCTAACTTTCCCTATTTTTTTAGCCTTATTTTCCCTTTCTAACTCTTATTCTAGATTTCCCTCTTATTCTAGTCTTATTTTCCCTTTCTAACTCTAATTCTACGCTTTCCCTCTATTTTAGTCTTATTTCCCTAACTATATTCTAGCTTCCGTTATTTTAGCTTATTTTCCCTTTTTAACTCTTATTCTAAACTCCCTATTTTACTATTTACCCTTTAACTCTTATTCTAGTCCCTCTTATTTACCTTTTCCCTTTCTAACTCATTTGTTCCTCATTACCTTATTTCCTTTCTAACTCTATTCTGCTTCCTCGTTATTTTAGCTATCTAAATCAATTCTAAATTCCCTATAGTTATTTTCGTTTAACTCTTAGTTAGTTCCCTCTTATCTAGTCTAATTTTCCTCTCTAATCTTTTTTTTTTTTTTAGTCTTATTTCCTTTCTAACTCTTCATTAAGCTTTCCCTCTTATTTTAGTCTATGTTTCCCTTCTACTCTTATTCTAGCTTCCCTCTATAATATTCCCTTTCTAACTTATTCTAGTTCACTCTATTTAGTCTATTTCCCTCTCTAACTCTTATCTAATTTCCTATTATTCTAGTCAATTCCCATCTTACACTTTACTAGCCTCTTATTAGTCTATTCCCTCTAATTATCTAATTTCCTCTGATGTTAGCCTTAATTCCCGTGTTACTTAATTAAGAGTTATTTCCCGCAACATCAGATCACTACAAAAAAAATATCTAGCTTAGAGAGAGCCCTACCCATTCCTCCTTCGATAGAATACCAACATATCTATCGGTAATCTTATATATTTCTGCGAACCTCAACTTTCAACCTCAAAACACACTCTTAACATTAACAAAAACATAACTCTCATTCTACCTTTCCCTTCCTTTCGTATCCATACCCAACATTATCTATCAGTAATCTTGTGTATTCCCTGCGTCCTCGTGTATTTAGTAGCTAAGATCCATAAATACCCATGAGTATATATCAGTAATCTAGTGTATTCCCTGCGTCCTCGTGTAGTCAGTAGCTAAGATCCATAAATACCCAGGAGTATATATCAGTAATCTAGTGTATTCCCTGCGTCCTCGTGTAGTCAGTAGCTAAGATCCATAAATACCCTTGAGTATATATCAGTAATCTAGTGTATTCTCTGCGTCCTCGTGTAGTCAGTAGCTAAGATCCATACAGTGTTTCGACAAGACCCGGATTTACGAGCGTTACAGCTGCTTGGGGGAGAAGATACGAGCCGCGCTGAGGATTACGCCAGATGCTGGATGGGCGATCGTAAGTCTCCGGTGTTAAGAGGGTTAGGGCCGCGGCAACACAGATCACGATAGACAAGGGAGGAAGGAAGTTAATGAAAGCGTGAGAGAGAGAGAGAGAGAGAGAGAGAGAGAGAGAGAGAGAGAGAGAGAGAGAGAGAGAGAGAGAGAGGAGAGAGAGAGAGAGAGGAGAGGAGAGAGAGAGAGAGAGAGAGAGAGAGATGAGAGAAAATACCAGTCTTCGCGGAGAACAACGGTATGAGAGAGAGAGAGAGAGAGAGAGAGAGAGAGAGAGAGAGAGAGAGAGAGAGAGAGAGAGAGAGAGAGAGAGAGAGAGAGAGAGAGAGAGAGAGAGAGAGAGAGAGAGAGAGAGAGAGAGAGAGAGAGAGAAAAAAAAAAAATACCAGTCTTCGTGGAGAACAACGGTATGAGAGAAGAGAGAAGAGAGAGAGAGAGAGAGAGAGAGAGAAGAGAGAGAGAGAGAGAGAGAGAGAGAGAGAGAGAGAGAGAGAGAAGAGAGAGAGAGAGAGAGAGAGAGAGAGAGAGAGAGAATATTGCTCCAGTAAAATATTGAAAGCATTATGTAAAACGCTCTGCCTTTTCGGTGGTCTGAACAGTGCGTATTTTCCCCGCGGCTCCGTAATGGACGGCCGTAAGATAGAGGAGAAGGTGGCGCTCAGTAAATGGTCAAAATATGAGGCAAACCCAATAACCGGGAACTTCCGCCGCCTGCTGCAAAGAAGAATGGGCACAGCACTAAATTTC
>JACEEZ010018062.1:42500-47500 GCA_016584305.1 Chionoecetes opilio
TAATATTTTCCCACTAATACATAAGACTGTTTGCCATACAACACTTTAACATCTCAGGAAAACCAGCACGAACGGAGGAAAAGAGGAAAAAAAGTAGAAAAAAAACTGGCTCGCTATTGCAATGTAAATAGGGAAAATATTGAAGGAAATAATGTCTAGCAATATTTTTCTAGCAATACATAAGACTGTTTGCCATACAGCACTTTAAAATCAGCAGGAAAACACGCACGCACGGAGGGAAAAGGGAAAAAACTGGCTCGCTATTGTAATGTAAATAGGGAAAATATTGAAGGAAATAATGTCTAGCAATATTTTTCTAGCAATACATAAGACTGTTTGGCATACAGCACTTTAAAATCATCAGGAAAACACGCACGCACGGAAGGAAAAGGGAAAAAACTGGCTCGCTATTGCAATGTATAATATTTTCCGCGGTAATATAATTCAACAAAGAGGCTGACAGGTTTGACACGCGTATCAAAAACTTCCTTGCAGCTTCTGACATGATGTTGATGGTAGTGGCGGTCAAGGCTATCGTAATATTCAAGGCTATCGTAGCAAGAGTCATGTATTTGATCCCTCTACTTGAACTGCGGTTGTTGAAGGGGTGAAAAAATATTGATGCTTTACCTATAGAACATCAAAGCGTATGTGTGAACCCTGCCATTACCTATTTATCATACGTATACCTCATTACATAATTATTACCCTTCCTTACCTCTCTCTCTCTCTCTCTCTCTCTCTCTCTCTCTCTCTCTCTCTCTCTCTCTCTCTCTCTCTCTCTCTCTCTCTGCTCATATTTTTGGCTGTTTAACTCTTCAATGATTACTTTTTTATTATTTTCAACATTTTTTCCTGTTATTTCTAATTTTCTGTATCTGTATCATTCTTTCTTTTTCTATTTCTAGTTCTGTATATGCGGGAAGATAATAAATAAGTCAGCCACAACGACGCTGGTATTTTGTCTGTCCGGCTGCAGTAACATACGGCGGTGTTATCTGATGGAACAGGAGTACTTTTTCTTGAGTATACTCGCTTACGCCACCTACTTTAGGAAACTGTTCTGGGGTTGTGAAAATAAACTCGGCCAGACACAAGATAGCATCGTTCCAAATAGAGGAGAAGGAGGCCAATTGGGTACACGGGCATTATAGGAAAAGAATTGAAAAAGAAAGAAATTGTTGAAGAGATTAGGACATTATTTTATAAGAATAAGAAAATATTGTTGATAAGACGATTTCTATTTTCTTCTCTGTATCCTTCGCTTCCCCAATACATATTTTTCCTTCCATAATACAGATATAGATACAGCAGATAGAAAGATAGATAGATTTCTTAGTAGTTACCGAAGTAGATAACAATAATGATGATAACAGTAACATTATTTTTCTTAGGATTTTGAGCGATGGAGTATTTTCTTGATGCTGCGATTTTTTTTCAGCCTCTTTGATAGTAATAATGATGGCCAACTGGGTACGCGGACATTATAGGGGAAGAAAGTATTGTTGATATGAGGAGTGCTATTTTCTACGGGCATTAGAAGAAAAAAAATATTGCTGATGAGATCAACAATATTTTCTTCGCTTCGCTTATTTTTCGCTTCGCCAACTTATTTTCCTTCATAATAGATAATGTCTTATAGATAATGCCTAATAGATAAACTTATAATGCCTAACAGATAACCTTATAAGGCCTAATAGATAACCTTATAAGGCCTAATAGATAACCTTATAAGGCCTAACAGATAACCTTATAATGCCTAATAGATAACCTTATGATGCCTAATAGATAACCTTATAAGGCCTAATAGATAACCTTATAATGCCTAATAGATAACCTTATAAGGCCTAATAGATAACCTTATAAGGCCTAATAGATAACCTTATAATGCCTAATAGATAACCTTATAATGCCTAATAGATAACCTTATAAGGCCTAATAGATAACCTTATAAGGCCTAATAGATAACCTTATAAGGCCTAATAGATAACCTTATAAGGCCTAATAGATAACCTTATAATGCCTAATAGATAACCTTATAAGGCCTAATAGATAACCTTATAAGGCCTAATAGATAACCTTATAAGGCCTAATAGATAACCTTATAAGGCCTAATAGATAACCTTATAAGGCCTAATAGATAACCTTATAAGGCCTAATAGATAACCTTATAAGGCCTAATAGATAACCTTATAAGGCCTAATAGATAACCTTATAAGGCCTAATAGATAACCGTTATAAGGCCTAATGATAACCTAAATTATGATGATAATAACAATAACAATATTCTTACAATTTGGAGTTTTCGATTTTTTAGAATCTACGATCTTTTTCCCAGCATTTTTGATAATAATAATGATGATAATGATTACAATGATAGTGATGGTATTTCTTTTAAGAATTTTGAACGTAATCATCTTTTTGTCCAATTTACGGTCATTTTTGTTTTGTCATCATTTTTGTCCTATCATCGCTTCTTTTTTTACTCAATTTTCAAACTCATCGCTCATCGATCCTATCAAGACAAAGTAATAGGATCAACTTCCCCGCCTCGTCACACATTTTCCTTCCTATCAACGTAAGAATTTCCAAACTTCCTTAATGCCTCCTTTTAATTAAATCTCTGGAGGTTTGCCAAGACTAAGAGACTAAGAAAACCCCACATAGACAGAACACAACATCACCAACAACGACAAAACGACTAATATCGGCGACCAACACTAATTACTACCACCAGGGTATTAAATAATGATGGAAGCCTCTTATGGCAACACTCGGGCGGCGGTGTTGCCATATAGACATCGACCGATTGCAAACTTCATCCCCGCTAGATCCCGCTGAGCTTATCGTAGAAACGTAGTTATAATAGTTTGGACAGACGAAGAGGGGAGAGGCAATGGCAGAGAGGAGCGAGGGAGGGGGCGGTAGAGGAGGAGGTGGAGGCAGAAAGAAGAAGAAGAAGAAAAGAAGAAGAGAGAAGAAGACAAGTTTTGAGGACCTCGAAGGACTGTTGCGAGTCTTTTCTTGATGCTGAAGAAAAAAAGGAAGAGGAGGAGGAAGAGAAGGAGGCGAAGGAAGACATCAGAAGGAAGGGCAGGGAAAAGATAGATAGATAGATAGAGAGAAGAGAGGAGAAGAGAAGAGAGAAGGAGAGAGAGAGAGAGAGAGAGAGAGAGAGAGAGAGAGAGAGAGAGAGAGAGAGAGAGAGAGAGAGAGAGAGAGAGAGAGAGAGAGAGAGAGAGAGAGAGAGAGAGAGAGAGAGATAACCAGGGGCCTTTAAGAATTCGAAAAATGTGTAGCAGATGACCGCCCCGTGACGTCACTAATACGGAAGCTCATTAGACCAACTATTGTGAGAAGAAAGAGTGTGTGTGTGTGTGTGTGTGTGTGTGTGTGTGTGTGTGTGTGTGTGTGTGTGTGTGTGTGTGTGTGTGTGTGTGTGTGTGTGTGTGTGTGTGTGTGTGTGTGTGTGTGTGGACTGTTGCATCATTAGGAAAGGGAAGGAAAGGTTGGAAAAGGAAGGGAAGAGATGGTCCTCCTGTAGAGAAGATACAAAGACGCAGAAGAGAAGAGATGGAGGCTTTAGGGATGGTTTCAAGAGGTCTTAGTAGAGAAAGAGGTATATGGGAGGAGGAGGAGGAGGAGGAGGAGGAGGAGGAGGAGGAGGAGGAGGAGGAGGAGAAAGAAGACTACAATCCAGGTTGAATTGGTGAAGAGGAAGGAAGAGGAGAAAGAAAAGGAAAGTGGAAAAGAATGAAGAGGAGAAAGGAAAGAAAAGAAGGAAAATAAGAGGAATGAGAGGAAAGGAAAGGAGAGAGAAATCTGAATAGCGATTGAAGGAAGTGTTGTAGGGGAAACGAAGGGGGAGAAGAGGAAAAGGGAGGAAAGAAAGGGTGAAATGACAGGTAAAAGAGAGATAGGGAGGAAAGAAAGGGTGAAACGAGAGGAAAAAATGTATAGGGAGGAAAGAAAGGGTGAAATGACAGAGGTAAAAATTTAAAGGGAGAAAAGAAAGGGTGAAATGCAACAGGTAGAAGTGAGAAAAGGGAAAAGAAAGGGCGAAATAAAAGCGGTAAACATTAAAAGGAGGAAAAGAAAGGGTGAAATAAGAGAGGTAAAAAAGAGAAAGGGGGAGAGTGCAAGGATTTGATGAGAGTGGAATAGACGAAGAGGAAAAGAAGATGAGGAGGAAGAGGTCGGTGCGAGAAATTAAGATTGTAAGGAAGGGAAGAGGAAAATGGAGGAAAAAATGACGGTAACCTAGAAGGAGGAGAAGGAGAGGAGGGGGGAGAGGAGGGAGGAAGAAGGAAGGGAGAGGAAGGAGAGGAGGGAAAGAAGGGCGAAGGAAGAGGAGGGTGAGAAGGAACAGAAGGGCGAAGGGAGAGGAAGAAGAGGAGAGGAAGGAGAAGAGAAGGAAGAGGAAGAAGGAAGAAAGGGAGAGAGGAGGGAGGAGGGAGAGAAGGAGGAAGAGGAAGGAGGAATAGGAGGGAGAGAAGGAGGAAGAGAAGGAGAGAGAAGAAAGAGGAGAAGGAAGAGGAGGAGAGAAGGGAGAAGGAGAAGGGAGAAGGAAGAGGAACAGGAGGGAAAGAAGGAGAGAGGATAGAAGGAGAGAAGGAGGGAGAGGAAGGAGGAAGAGAAGGAAGAGGAGAAGAAAGGGAGAGAAGGAAGGAGAAGGAGGGAGAAGGAAGAGGAGGGAGAGAAGGAGGGAGGAGGGAGAGAAGTAGGAGGGAGAGAAGGAGGAAGAGGAAGGAGGAATAGGAGGCAGAGAAGGAGGAATAAAAATCAGCTCCCGAGGATCTTAAGTGGGACTGATCAGGATTACAAGACCAATAGGACGATGGGAAAAATAATTGGAAAAATAATAACTTAGAAATTAATGAAAAAGAAAAAATGGGATTGAAGTCTAAATGAACTAGATTGAAAAACATTATAATTGGGTTTATATTTTAATGTCATGTTGACCAGCTTTGAGTGTTTTGTAGTGAAGAGAAAACTATAGA
>JACEEZ010018062.1:52500-60000 GCA_016584305.1 Chionoecetes opilio
CGCCCGAAACCTGAGTTACCAGATAATCAATTCCTTTCAAACTACATCACATTTAATCAACATCGCGGAATATATTTTGATCTCACATTCTTCACCTTGCGGCCCTTTAGACACCCTTGTAGTCCTGCAGTGGGTTAGGGAGGTAGGGTTAGGTTAGGGGTAAGGGACAGGGCAAGGGTGCTGGTAGGGTCGCCGGTGTTGTGCCTCCAGTGCGTGGCTGACACACACACACACACACACACACATACGACGAAATCTTCCCAGGCGTCAAATTCCCAAGCCGGCGATTCACTGATTTGCAAGGGAAGTGACTCTAATTAATTCACGGCCCGCGACTCCGAGACCATCCCCTTCCCTCCCCTTCCCTCCCCTTCCCTCCCCTTCCATCCACTCTGCTATCCTTTCATCCCCTTCCCTCCCGTTCCCTTCCATCCCCCTTCCATTCCCTTCCTTCTCTGCTATCCCTCCGCTCTCCATCCCTTTCTATCCCCTTCCCTCCTCTCTGCTATCCATCCCTCCCCTTCCCTCATCTCTGCTTTCCTTCCATCCCCCTGCGATTTCTCTTCTCTCTCCTATCCTCCCTCTCTTCATCCCCTTCCCTCCTTCCCTCCTCTCTGCTATCCTTTCATCCCGTTCCCTCCCATCCCTTCCATCCCCCTTCTATTTCCCTTCTCTCTCCTATCCTCCCTCCTTCCCTCTCCTTCCCTCCGCCCAGCTTTCTTCCGCGCGCCTCTTCTCACACCGGCTCTTCACTTGGTCAGGGCGAGGTGATTATGCCATTAACGCTTCGATGCCGCTAGCCGTGTGAGGGGAGGAAGGGGAAGAGGCTTGCACAGGGGGAGGGAAGGGAGTGAAGGGAGACGGAGGGGAAGGGAAGGGAAAGGAAGGGAAAAAGGGAATAATGGCAGAAAAAAAGTGTTTGCGTGAGTGTGTTGGTACCATGAGAAGTTCAATCGTGTGTGTGTGTGTGTGTGTGTGTGTGTGTGTGTGTGTGTGTGTGTGTGTGTGTGTGTGTGTGTGTGTGTGTGTGTGTGTGTGTGTGTGTGTGTGTGTGTGTGTGTGTGTGTGTGCCTGTCTGCGTGTGTGTGTGTGTGTGTGTGTGTGTGTGTGTGTGTGTGTGTGTGTGTGTGTGTGTGTGTGTGGGTGTGTGGGTTTGTATGTGTGTGTGTGTGTGTGTGTGTGTGCCTGTCTGCGTGCGTGCGTGTGTGTGTGTGTGTATGTGTGTATGTTGTGTGTGTGTGGTGTGTGTGTGTTGTGTGCCTGTCTGCGTGCGTGCGTGTGTGTATGTGTATGTGTGTATGTTGTGTGTGTGTGTGTGTGTGTTGTGTGGTGTGTGTGTGTGTGTGTGTGTGTGTGTGTGTCTGCGTGCGCGCGCGTGTGTGTGTGTGTGTGTGTGTGTGTGTGTGCCTGTGTGCGTGTGTGTGTGTGTGTGAGAAAAAAGCCAGTAAATAGCGTTAGATTGTTTTGTCCTGGCAGCATCGAGTGTCCTCCATGACAATCTGTCTGCCCCTTATCTCCGTGAAGTGTCTCCCGTTAGAGGCTCATTAATTACTGTTGTCCGTCTTCCTCTGTGCTGAGTATTGACAGGGCGACGCGCGCCTCACGCTGACTCGCACGGGGAAGGACTTAACCCCTTGAGGCCCAGTGCGTATATTTCCATTGCTATTTGGCGACCATTATAATGATGATGATAATGATGATTTTTATTATCACCCGGAGGCATACAGACAAAAAAAGCAGCAACAACAAGACAAGGAGTTAACTTAAGTACTAGAGCAAAACAAAAAATACATAATATAGGCACATTAGGGACACAGTATCATTATAGACGATTTTAATTAATATAGACTATTGTTTATATATCCCTGTAGTGTAGCCTTGTCCACGAGCTAATTTGGTATATATTACATACTTTTCGTAATTTTATGGCTAATATCAGACGATTTTATAGCGCAAAGGAAAGATTTGGGCTTAAAGGGGTTACCACAGTAATGGGAGGCACGTGCCTGACTCCCCCTTACCCCCCCTCCCCCCTCCCGCCACGGAGGCTGCTCCAGGGAAGGGGAAGCGCCTGGGGGCACGGGTATTGTTAGAGGGTGTTGATTGCGGCCTCTCCGTGTGTGCGTGCGTTCGTGCGTGGCATGTGTCAGGTGGTTAAAGACTGCTCGGTGACTGTGCTGAGCTGCCTGGCCCCTGTTCCTCAATGAAGGTTGAAGTGATTAAGTATAACTGATAAAATACTGATGAAATGATACTTTATTCCATGTTATTATTGTCAGGTGGTGGAAGACTGCTCGGTGACTGTGCTGAGCTGCCTGTCCCCTATCCGAGTGTCCGTCAAGGAAGCTAAAAGTTGACTTGACTGTGAAGAAACTTGACCTTCCAGTGCATTATTAACCCCTTCACGCCCCGATCTTTCCTTTGCCATAAAAAATTGTATGTTGTTGAGGAATAACATTACGAAAAGTAACTGAATATACCAAATTAGTTAGTCGACAAGGATACTAAACAGGTCATATCTATAAAATATTGCTTATAGTCGCAAAAAATAGTCTAATGGTACACAAATTGCAATGGAAATTACGTTATGGGCCTCAAGGGGTTAAAGAGAGTCAGTCAGTCTGGTGTGAGGTGTACAGTCATCTCTGTTTTGAATGAGTACGAGACGTGTACGTGTACGGCGTGAGTGCCGGGGGGCGGGGTGGGGGGCGGGGGGGGCGTTGTCATGCCACGGCGGGGTCATGGATTGACCGACAGCCATCCAACATTCACCACCACCCTGTTTAAGGGGAGCGTCCTGAAGACAGGCAGATCGAGGCTGCATCGCCGCTACGCTGTACTGATCGACAACCAAACACCGGCCACTGGGCTTCAAGATAACCTGGCTCTTGGATAACCTGGGATAACCTGGGATAACTTATAAAGGACTATATAGGACTATAGTCTATACTCTATATTCATTATATAGAACTGTACAGTGTAATCGCTAATATATAAGGTGAAATAAATGACGAGAAAAAACACTTCATTGGACGACTTTGGTCACTTCATAGACCTTTCACGCAAATACAACAAACTGTCGAGCACACCTTCGCATATAACTAAAGCCACAATAACAATACACTCCTGTGCCTTCGTGTCTAGCCCCGCCACCCACACGGCCTGATCGCCACACTCGGCCGCACAACCCGTCATGGGCAAGCGAGGCACCGGCTGGCAACTGATGGACCATTGGAAGTCATGACCGACGTCCTGACTTGTCCAGACTTGTCACACTGACCCACTGACCTACAAGTCCCGCGATACAAGGCTTGACGTAGCAAGCTCACTTATCCCTTCATTGTGTAGATAGAGTGGGGCTTTACCTGTGTGTGCGTGTGTGTGTGTGGTGTGTGTGTGTGTGTGTGTGTGTGTGTGTGTGTGTGTGTGTGTGTGTGTGTGTGTGTTCATTCATTCAATTCTTCCTTCCTCCTCGTACTAGTTCTGTCCTCTCCTCCTCCTCCTCCTCCTCCTCCTCCTCCTCCTCCTCCTCCTCCTCCTCCTCCTCCTCCTCCTCTTCCTTCTTTTTATTCCTCTAATTCTTTCTGTTTTTCATACATTTATTTATTAGACTTCTTCCCTACCTCTCTATCGATTCCTCCCCCTCCTCCCCCTCCTCCCCCTCCTCCCCCTCCTCCTCCTCCTCCTCCTCCTCCCCCCCCTCCTCCTCTTCTTCCTCCTCTTCTTCCTCCTTCTCCTCCTCGGGGATTCACGCCAAGACGTCTTGCTGGTACCCGACATTTCCCTTTTGTGTTGCAGTTCGTCCTCAAGTCTGTGGAAACAATGAACACTTCTCGCCACCCGTCAAGGCCAAACTTACTCGTGCACACACGCACTTCCCTTAGCGGGCTGGGTCCTTCACACACACACACACACACACACACACACACACACACACACACACACACACACACACACACACACTCCACAGGGTACTCCGTAGTGTAGGGGTAGCACGCTCGGTTCACAACCGAGAAGTCCCGGGTTCGATCCCCGGGCGGAGCGGAAACATATGGGCTGTTTCCTTAAAACCCGAGCCCCTGTCCACCCAGCAGTGAATGGGTACCGGGTGTTAGCCGGGGTTTATGACCTGCTCTCCGGGGTGGTGGCTTCGGCCAACACAAAGCACTAAGGATGAATGATAAAAATGTTGATATGGAGACGGGGCCACACGAGCATTGCTCTGGCCCTGTAAAATACAACTAGATGAATACAACTAGAGATGAATGAATACACACACCTCCTCTCTCTCTCTCTCTCTCTCTCTCTCTCTCTCTCTCTCTCTCTCTCTCTCTCTCTCTCTCTCTCTCTCTCTCTCTCTCTCTCTCTCTCTCTTGACTGCAAACCTTTTATTTCAATTTCGCTCTTTTCTTACCATCCAGCCACTTTCCTCTTCTCCTATCCCTCCGTCCCTTCCCTTCTCGCCTGTCTCTCTCCCTCCCTCCCTCTCTCTCCCTTCCATCTTGTGTCTCCCTACCTATTTCTCTCTCCCACCCTCTCTTCTAGGCCGCCGTCCCTTCCCTCCAACCTGTCTCTCTCTCCCTCCTTCCCTTCCACACTTCTCTTTCACCCCGCGTCTCTCCCTTTCTCCCTCGCCCCGTCTCTCCCTTCTCTTTACCCCACCGTTCCTTCCCTTCCCCTGTATCTTTCCCTCTCTCTTTCCCTCCCTTCCTTTCTTCTATGCTTTCCTTTCCTTCCCTTCCCTTCCACCCTGTCTCTCTTCCTCTATCCCTCCCTCCCTCCCTCCGTCCCTTCCATTCCACCCTGTCTTTCTACCTCACTCCCTCCCTCTATTCTATGCCTCTGTTCCTTTCCTCTCTCCCTCTTTCCCTCTCTCTCTCTTCCCGCGTAGTTGATTTCAAAGTCCGGGAAAAACCTTGTGCCCGCGACAGGTTTGACTGTGACGCGTGATAGCAAGTCACCAGAGATAGTGCTACTGCCCCTCTGCATTGGACACTATAGGGGATGGCTGTGTGTGTGTGACAGAGAGAGAGAGAGAGAGAGAGAGAGAGAGAGAGAGAGAGAGAGAGAGAGAGAGAGAAAAGAGAGAGAGAGAGAGAGAAGAGAGAAAGAGAGAGAGAGAAGAGAGAGAGAGAGGAGAGAAAAGGTCAAGAGGAAAACTGGTGTTGTTTCGCAGATCTCTCTCTCTCTCCTCTCTCTCTCTCTCTCTCTCTCTCTCTCTCTTCTCTCTCTCTCTCTCTCTCTCTCTCTCTCTCTCTAGTAAAAATATAATAGGTATTAATAGGTATACAAGCAAGAGCGTATCGTTGCCCCGCACGGTCGGGCGTCCCACCGAGGGGTCTGTCGGCCATCTGTCGCTCATCGCACAACACAAACTTTGCCTCAGACTTTGGCGAGTATTTCCATAACTTTCAAATCTCACACAAAACGGAGAGGTGAGCCAGATGAAGGTTTTCTCTTTCATACATACAAACATTCTTCGATACATATTTTTATTTAACCCTTTTATCATTCATTATAATCCTTTCACTATATTCCGTTCTTTTTTAATTAACGAGGTGAATAATCCTGACCCCTTTTCTCTTGCATACACAAATTCTTCGCTACATATTTCTATCTAACCTTTTTAACATTTATCATAAGCCTTTAACTATACTCTGTTTGGTTTTTTTAACGAGGTGAAAAATGCTGCCCCCTTGCTGCTTACTGCCTGATATTTGATGCCAGGAGAAGGGAATACTACGCTTCTTCTAAATTTCAGCTGTATTTTTATCATAGTTAACCATATTATCAGGTAAACACAGGCATCATTTTAAGCATGAGACCTTAAGATAGAATTAAATTTTCGCCTCGTAAAAAAAATAGATTACACACACACACACACACACACACACACACACACACACACACACACACACACACACACACACACACACACACACACACACACACACACTTGCCTCTGAGCTATACTTGTACTCGCTTCTAGAAAAAGAAAAGAATAGGTTCCCTCCTGTGTTGTAAATCCCCTCAGTATCCTTCGGTTCCCTCCTTAAGTATCCTTTGATCCGGGTCCTAAGGAGAAGAATGGGCTTTTCGCGGCACATTTACCCCGGAACGCTGTGTTGTGCCCCGGGAGACAGACGTGACCCGACCGTCTATCTGTTGCATGTCAACTTTTCTTACAATGGTTTTTACACTTGGTTCAGCGTCTAGCTATTTTCTTCGCCGAAATAGTAACAGCATTTCTACCATTCTACAACTTCTACCATTCTACAACTTCTACCATTCTACAACTTCTACCATTCTACAACTTCTACCATTCTACAACTTCTACCATTCTACAAATTTCCATTGTAATTTGGCTACCATTAGACGATTTATAGTGAATATAAGCAATGTTTTAAGAGATATAACCTGTTTAGTATCCTTATCCACTAACTAATTTGGTATATTAAGTTACTTTTTATAATTTTATGGCTTGAAAAACAAAAACAAAANAAATGATTATTAATTTGACCTCCAGTAATAACCTCCTAGCTGGCACAAGAAAGGTGAACCGAGGTCACTAGTCTGTCTGTGATGAGAGTCACCTACACAAAGCATTGCCTGGTTTTGCCAGATCGTATACTGTTCGGTGTAATTGTTCACAGTCATCCCTGCTACTTCACTTTCCAAGGGCAAGGCAAAGAAAACATTGAAATAAAATAAAATACAATGTGTGTTCATAAAGCCCGCTGGCCTAATGTTCCTTCTTTCCCTTGACTTCTCGTCTTCAAATAATGATAAGGTTAGGATTGAAAGCAGTGAATTTTTTTTAAAATCATGATCTAAATCACTGATTAAAATCAACTTGATTTAAATCAAACAACCCTGATGAAGACGAAGGGGATGAAGACGAAGGGGATGAAGACGAAGGGGATGAAGACGAAGGGGATGAAGACGAAGGGGATGAAGACGAAGGGGATGAAGACGAAGGGGATGAAGACGAAGGGGTAGACGATGAAGGGGTAGACGATGAAGGGGTAGACGATGAAGGGGTAGACGATGAAGGGGTGACGATGAAGGGGTGACGATGAAGGGGTGACGAAGTAAATAAAGGAGAAGGAAGAAGGGGATGAATAAAGAGTATCAGACAGCACCCCTTCCCCCCTCCTTCACACCCCCCCCTCTTCCCCTCACCCCTTCCATTCCCCCCACAACCCTCCCCCACCCCCTATCCCCCTATGTTCATGTTATCACCGTCACCACCCCAGACCAGAAAAATCCCCCAGGCGCGATTCCCAGCTTCCCCCAGGTTCCCCCAGGCTCCCCCAGGTTCCCCCAGGGGTCACTGAATGCCCCGCCCCGCCGTGCACCCTCCCTCCGCCCGTCCCTCACCGTCCCCCGCCCCGCCAAGTGCTTTAAATTACACCCACCATGCAATAATTTACAAGTTATTAAAGGTTATTGCCGAACGCGTACAGCATATATAGACTGGACTTACTGCCTTACCCTTAA
>JACEEZ010018064.1:0-11852 GCA_016584305.1 Chionoecetes opilio
TTGTACGTCCCCATGTGTCTAAGGGCCCCCAGCTGAAAATTTTTGGCTAAAGAGGTGGGGTTATTCTTCTGGCCCCGGGACCTGCACACGCCCTGAAACCAATCCAAATCAACCAAGCAAAATTGAGGGACTGGGGCTCTTCAAAATCTGCAACACACAAAAACAAAACAGTTAGCAGACATTGTTGCACCCTTTAAAACTAAGTACATGTACGTAAGAATTCATGGTCATACATGTAAGCCTAAATTCCATTGTAATAAAAACGGTTGCCCTGGAAAAATTTGAAAAGTGTGATTTTGAAGTATAAGAAGGGATGAAAAAATAACAAACTAGTGGATGTATTGAAATATACGGAATATTTCGTTTGCCATTAAAGGCGAATCTTGATTTAATCAAGATTTTTCTAAGTGAAAATTAGCCGTTATCACAAAAATGGTTCATAGAGGCTTCTGAGTAATTGGATCGTTTGTCTCCCCTCTCAAAATCATAGCTAGGACCTGTAGAATGCCTGAAAAAAATTTGGTGCTTTTATCCGGCATGTCCCCATCCTCTTGAAATCTGGTCCTTAGCGGCCGGACTATGTCTGTGCAGAGGTGAACAACGCCCTCCAACACCTCACTGAAGTGATGTATGTGACAAGTGAACAACACAAGGATCTATCAAAGTCTAGAAAAGAAGAATGATGTAGCTAAAACCCCAGAAAAAATGCTTGCGTTTCTTCATGAGGGGGATCCCTTCAAGAAAACGATACTCTTCACAACTTTTTTCACTGGTATAGTTGCCAAAACAGCGGTCAATGTTGATGACGCGAAAACCGTGGGAGAAAAGGGTCTTGGGCAAAAGAGTGGTAAACGTGTGCTTGAATACATCATCAAGAAGAACAGTCAAGCCAAAAACTATGGACTCAGAGACTGCAATGACGACACCAGACGGAGACATAAATATCAACCCTCAGTTACTTTCCAGAGACTTTTTGGATCGCTGGCACTAAATTTAAAGGGGACTTATCCAAAGCACTCGTTTGTGAGTTATGCGCATATCCTCCTTCTTTGTTCGGGGACTAAATATGCCTTGCTCTCCGCCAATAAGCCAGCGTTAGCTTCAGCAATCAAATCCTTGGCACCTGCCGATACTATACAACCATCCGATATAAATACGTACTAAGATGGCGGTTGCCCTATTGCAGCGCATACCGGGGCCCAGTCAGGGTGAACAGTACAATAATATTCTTGACCCCCTACCTGAAATATGTTAGTGGGCACTAGGGGCATGCTATCGTCGTGTTTGATGGCTATCGTCAAAGGTCCCAACGAAAGACTGTGCTCATCAGAAAAGGGGTGAGCGACCATCAGTGAAGGTATTTTTTTCTGAACCATGACGCTTACTGTCAAGAAGGAAGAGTTTCTTCGGAACAAGAATAACAAGCAACAATTCATAGACATCCTTGGTAAAAAAACTGGAAGAATCTCATTGTGAAGTGCTTCATGCGAGTGGAGATGCGGACCTACTCATAGCAACAACTGCAGTTCGTAGTCTTAAAAATCCAACACTGTTCTTGTTGGCGAAGACAATGACTTTGTTGATACTACTGTGCTATTATTTCAGCAAGAATAGTGCGCACAGTCTCTATTTAAAATGTCGGAGCCGAAAAGGGGTTCATTGAATCCAAGACAATACTTGGACATTGGCAAAGTCAGAGAGGCTCTGGGTGAGACTGTGTTGTGAAAACATTCTCTTCATCCATGCATACCTGGGATGCGACACGACATAAAGGGGTTCTTTGGGATCGGCAAAGGCAATGGACTCAAACTGTCAAGGACAATGATATGTTCCGGCAAAGCGGCCCCTAATTTTGGGCAATGAAACTCAACACAGGATGAGATCATTGCTGCAGGAGACAGAGCAATGGTTTGTGTGTACGGAGGGAAACCATCAGACAATTTAAACGAATTGAGAGTAGTAAAATTTCATGCTAAGGTGGGCAACAAACAGAACAGCATTGCACCCACCGGGGGTACTTCCGCCAACGAGCTCAGCTTCCAAATATCACAGCCTAGGGTATTCCATTTAGGTTCATGAGTGGAAAGGACACAAACTCAATCCACTTGACTGGGGGTGGAGTATCATGGACACCAGGATGATCCTGTGCATTCTGACTCGCTGCAGCACCAGAGTATCTCCTAAAGCTTGTTAGATGTTCATGCAAGGGTGGCTTTCAGTGGTAAACGTTGTGGTTGTCGGAAAATTGGGCTGCCTTGCCCCATTCGCATGTGGACTGGCAGAGGTAGTTGTTCAAATGCAGACGAATCAGTAGACGTTTTCGATGCTGCTGATGATGGTGACCATGGAAGAGATGAAGTGACGTGTTAAATATTGTGAACGGACCTAAGTTCATTGGTACACATAGTTTTTTGGGAGTGTATCCCAACATTCCCCTATATAATATAAGACCTTGTGTTTGTAATTGTATTATCTATATATGTATATGCCTACCTATCTAACATATTTCTTGACTCACTATTAACTAATTAAGTACTAGAAAAATTTCGAACTTTATTCAGCTCAAAGAATATTTTTTCACGAAATTTCCCAGACTCACACAGCTCAATTTAATACCCGGTATCACCTTTACGGGTAATGTCAGTTTCCTGGAAGAAGACTAGCAATACATTTTTGGTGAGGGGCTATATATAAATCAAGTTTTTTTGCTGCATTTCAAAGCTAAGGGGGGATCAGTAATAATGGGTTTAAATGATAAGCGTCACATTTTAGTATAAATTTAATCCCATATTTTTTGATGTGCAAAAAATGATAGGCATAATATTTTGTTCATTATTGCATGTGACAGTTGTCATTTGCCATAACCAGGCCACAACTGGTTAAATAAATAATTAAAAGTTGTTTTTTTGTATTATTAAGAGTGATATTGTCGTATATTAATTTCCAATTATTGCGGTAGTCCGAAAAAAATAACCAAAACGCAAATGACCTGAAAAACCATGTTCCACTCAAAATATTTAAGTATAATCTTGGGCAGATATTCAGTAGGCATCAAGGTTTCAGAAAAATATAACTTCGTTTCTATTGCAATTTGTGGTGGGTCCATTCATATTTTGACTGGACTAAGAGGGGAGAAGCTATGAACAGTGTGGTGATTTGGCTCAGACTGGGCTGGATCAGTGAGAGACTGGGTCACCTGGATCGCGTGACGTCAGTCACCCCCCACCCCCAACCTGCGCGTCGGAAGACCGTATTAGACTGTGTCCATTACTATGGGTCTTGCTTGTCCTAGCACTATTCAAACAGTCGCTTATGTGAGCATTATCGAAGCCATGAGACATTTCACTATTAAGTGTCCTTGCAGCCTACGTTTTTAAAACAAAACAATTTAAGTTCCTGCAGTCACTTTTCGTATGTCTTGTTTCGCAGGTGCGGGATCATTTTACTAACTTTTCTTTGTACTCTTTCCCGCTGTTTATATATGTTCTAAAGTGATATTATATTATATTATGGTTTTAAGGCGCCGCAACTGCGGGGTTATTGACGCCTGCTTACATAAGAGACAGTAAAAGTAATATTAAAAAAACAAATTTTAAGATATAAATCAAAATATATAAAGAACAAAATATTTTATATTATATATATATATAAAATTATATTATATTTTATATATATATATATATATAATATATTATATATATATATATGTATATATATATATATATATATATATATATATATATATATATAAAACCAATAGTGCATTAAAAGCAATAATATATATTTTTTTTAAACATCATAACTTGTTGAGAAGGCCAACCCTCTCAATAAAGGTGGACCTCATCATCCATGAGAATCCATGTATATAAAGTGTGACCAATACGCAATCGTGCCAAGGCAGTCTCCCATCTCCGGGAGAGACCGCAGTAGCTCCAGTCCTCGATACTTGGGCGGATGGTGCGTAGTTTATTTTGTCCTATATTATTCCATCGCTCCTGCCAACTGGTGTGAACTGATCTATAGATTGCCGAGCGTAGGTCTGTAGCTGGCACTGCAAAATGTGATAGAGCTGGTCTTCAGAGGTGGGCGCGATACCTTTTTTTTGGTAGTGCGATAACGATACTGCGATACTTTTTTCCCGCTAGTTCGATACGTTATACTCCGCTAATTTTTCGGATTTTCTTAAAACGATACGCGATACTGCGATACTCCGCTACCGATACTTTTTTCTTAAAGCGATAGTATCGCAGCGATACTGCGATACCAAAAATTTTGCTTTGCGATACTTTGCTACCTAAGAAAACACTGTATTAGCCAAAAAAAGATCTATTTTACTTAAACTACAGTTTAGGCACATTAAAACATTGTAATATATTTATTTTTAAACAGACAAATTTTATTTAATATATAAAGGTCGTCTTTTAAGGTATTGCTGAAAATTTAAGCGATACTTGAGTTGCGATACTTATACTCCGCTACTTTGAATTCTTATGCGATACTGCGATACTATTTTGGCGGTGCGATAGTATCGCAGTATCGCAATAAGTATCGCTCTCGCCCACCTCTGCTGGTCTTCTAGCTGCAGTTTTTGCCAAGGCATCAGCTTCCTCATTACCGGCAACACCCACATGTGCCGGAACCCAACAAAAGATGACCGTCCGGCCTCGCCTTTTGATCAGATAAAGAAAGCCATTCCAGGATGGCATTGACCAGCGGATGGGGAGAGTTAAAATTACAGTGATTGAAGAGCACTACACGAATCACTAAAAATTGTAAAAGAGACATCCGGAAGGGTAAAAATAACCGTGAGAGCATATAAATAGCACTTATTTCAGCCGTAAAAGCAGATGAAACACTTAGAAGGCTGACGCCTCTGTTAAACGATGGGAATACGACACCGTATCCAACTCCTTCGTCTGATTTTGAACCATCAGTAAAGACAGGGACATAACCCTGATGTGTGCAATAGTGGTCTAAAAACTGGGCACGCTCAGCCTGACGAGGTAAAGAGCCTTTTGAGAGCGGAAGGCTTTTGCAGGACACTTCTGGGAGAAGCCATGTGCCGACTCTCGTAGGTCTATGCTGGCAGATCCGTAAAGCAGGGAAGGATAGCGTCTCCATAATAGCTTTTAATCGGAAACCAAGAGGTTTTGGCAAGCCTCTTCGCTCAAGGTAAATTTGCGATCCTGAATCACAAGACACAGCACGGCAAGCTATTGAGTCAGGGAGGCGTTGGAGGCGATACCAACATCTTAACATGAGGGACTGGCGTTGAAGATCTAATGGGAGGACACCAGCATCCACCAATAGACTTGGGATGGGAGATGACCTGAATGCCCCGGTTACCAGACGGACACCAGGACGGTGTACATAATCCAACATCCGCAGTCGAGTGGGTGTGGCAGAGGAATATATTTCACATCCATATTCAAGCTTCGAAAGGATAAGTGAGCGATGGAGATATAGGAGTGTAGCGCGATCAGCTCCCCATCTGGTGTGCGAGAGGACTTTCAGTAGATCCATGGTTCGAAGACAGTCAATCTTGAAAAAACGAAGTTGAGGTACCCAAGTCAGTCTATTGTCAAAAATGAGTCCTAAAAACCGGGCCTCTTCCCTATTTGGTATTCTCTTCCCGTAAAGATACAAGTCTGGGTCGGGATGAATCCCACGGGTTCTGCAAAAATTAACCGCTACAAGTCTTCGGAGAAAACCGGAATCCACGATTCGTCGTCCATTCACAAACTTTGTCAATAGCAAGTTGAAGTCTTCTCTCTGCAATAGACATCCAGGAAGCAGCAAAAGATATTGATAATTCATCCACGTATAATGTACTAACAATCCCCTCTGGCAGTACATCAACAATACCATTGATGGCCACAGCGAACAGAGCTACACTCAAGACGCTGCCTTGGGGAATGCCACCTGGGAGCAGGGTTCAGAAGACATTACATTGCCAACTCGCCCCGAAGAACCCGGTTTGTTAGGAAATTCTGGAGGAATACAGGCAAACGACCTCTTAGACCAGAGGTGGGGGAAACCCTTTTTATATTGGAAGGCCGCATTAAGTTAGCTGTAATCTAATAAGGCCGCATCAAGAAACTTTAAATTTGATATACTTCAAAATCTACATTAATTAAATCAGTGTTGTAGTCAAAACCAGACCCTCCGAGACCCAAAACCAAGACCAGATCCTTCGAGACCAAGACCAAGACCAGACCTTCCGAGACCCAAAACCAGCCCTCCAAGACCCAAAATCAAAAACCTCCCAGACCAGGACCAAGACCAAGACCAGACCCTCCGAAACAGACCCAAGACCAAGAACAGGCATATTTAATATTTATTTTTAAATATGACTTATCTGAAAGTTTTTGGTCTGTACTGCGTAAATACACAGACAAAAGGACAAAAATGTAGTGTGAATGCCAAAAGTATTTTGTGGTTTGTGCACCTGGGAACCCTGCTGCCAGATGTGCTCGATGTAAAAGACTAACGAGCTCTGGGAGAAGGGGGGTAAGGGTAAGTATAAGGGGGGACATTTATTTACAGAATTTAATATATGTGAACAACTGAACATCTAGGTCAAATATTTCTGCTTTCATTGCTTCGTTGTCATGAAGAAACAAAAAATAGGAAAATAGCAATTTTTTGTGGTTACGTTTTCAAGCGATCTACCTAAACCTGTGGTGTACGTGTACGAAAGGGGACGGGGATTGCATAGGCCTACATATATATGAAAATACACGGAGGGAACAGAGCTGCAAACAGCGTGCGTGCAAACGGAGATTTTCACTGCGAGAATGGCCACGTCATGCATGTTCACTCGACTCGCACGCACTCTATCAGCGCTCGCAGGGCTCAGCTCATGCATCATCACCGTAGAGCTAGCCCAGGCGTATATATAAACAGTACAACGCTGTATGGCGCGCCGTAAATCGAAACAGCCATGATTTTTCTCCGTGTATGATAATAAATTCCGACCTTCCCCACGCCGCGATGCACTTTTTAATCTGGTTCGAGCCAAAACTCTGAGACCAGAAGCTTCGAGACCAAGATCAAGACCAAGACCACATCAAACGAGGACCAAGACCAAGACCAAAGAGAACATGAAACTGGTCTCGAGACCAAGACCTAACTACTCTGTACTAACTAAACTTCAAAAAATGAAGAAAAACAAACATTCTAAAGTTAACTAACCATTTAATGACTTTGTTGTGACTGCTTTTTGTAGGAAAGCATTTGAATATTTGGTTGTAGCATGGAGGTCCGCAGTTTCAGCTGATCCACTAGATGGGTATCCGTCATTTGTGACCTTAAGGCGTCTTGATTTGGTTTAGGTAGGAGAATGTAGATTCGCAGCAATAAGTGGTTGAAAAGCAAGAAAGCATTTTTCGTGCATATTGCCAAAGGGTGGGTATTCTATTGCATTTTTCCATATATCAATTGGATCTTTCTTAGCGTCAAATAAAGACTTTAAAATGTCATCTTCTGAGAGCTAAATCAATTCCATCTGTAGTTCTTTAGGAGTTTGGAGACATCAACTAGGTGAGGTTGAAATGCTAATTTGAGTGTGATGTCATGATTCTCAAAGTCAGTGAACCTTTCATTGTATTCTCCAATTAATGAGTCTATAACAGCTGCGTATTCTTCAAATGATTCGCATGAATCCTCCTGCTCATCAACGACCTTTGCTAACTGGGGAAAATGTTCACCCGAAATTTCCTTTTGAAGGAAGTTTTGAAAAAAGGTAGCTTTTTTCGAAATGCTTGGATTTGTTCCCAACATATCATATATAGACTTAGTTTTACCTTACAAAGAAATATTCAAGTGATTTTGCTTTGACATGATATCACACAGAAATGCAGCATTTCTATAGAAATCTTCTTTCAGTAATTCACATTGCTGATTCTGTTCTTCATAAAATTTCACAATCAGTTCTCGCAAAGATAACATTTTTGCTAACACCTGTCCCTGCGATAGCCAACGCACTTTAGAATGATACGGCAAATCAACATTGAATCCATCATCCAACTTTAGCAGTTACGAAACGATGACGTGTTGCATTTGCACGAATATAAGTTAACAAAACTTCAACTTGTTGCAAAGTGTCACTTAAAATAGTAGATTAATACATAAATTTACTGATGTAAGATAGAGAGAGCTAGATAGAGCGATAAGAAAAGAATGAGAGCATCTGGATCAGGTAATATTTTTTTACCTGTGCATTCACGTTTTCCCTGTCATGGAAGGTGCACCGTCTGTACATATATATACTCACTAAATTAATCACATCCAGTCCAACTTCACGACATTTATCCTGAAAGTTTGTAAAGATATCCATTCCTCATGTTCTACCCGTAAGAGTGCCCAGAGCCAGCAACTCTGTAGCAAAGAAAATCTTCTGTTATGCCCCGAATGAAGTATAAAACCTGCGCCGAGTCAGTAGTATCAGTTGATTCATCCAAAGCGATTGAATAATATATATTTTCCTTTTGCAGGTATGTGTGAAGTTGTTCTGTTACGTTTAGGGCTAATTCATGCTGCCGATCAGTTATGGTTCTCCTTGAAAAAGGCAGTTGTTTGTACTTTGATACCTTATCGGGGTCTAAGCATCCTACAACTTCCACAATGCATTATTTTACGATTTTCCACATCGCTGAATGGCTTCCCTTTTTTCCCGAGTACATAAGCCACTTTATAAGTTGCTTCAATGGCATTATTTTCGGGCCTTAACGCTGCTTGAAATAATTGTATTTGCTTTTGCTTTGTATCTTTTAATTTCTGCAATGCAACCTTTCGACCCCCCTCTAATTAAAATATTTGTGGTCCTTATGAGTGGCATAATGGTGAGCATTGAATTTTTTCAATTTTGATATTGCAGTATACAAAGCAACAAAAAAATCTTTTTTTTTAGAGACACAAGAAAATATTGCATTTCCCCAATCCTCTTTAAAACATTGTTTTTCTTTCTTCAGCGTTCTTTTGGTCTTCTTTGCATGATGGACTGTTGGCACTGGGGAGAATCGGGTCCCGGGGCCCCCCTGCTTGGTACGCAGTCTGCAGCCCGCCAGTCGATTTGGCCAGAGTATTTATGCTGAGTGTTGCCCGTTGGTGTTGGGGAGCGAGGAGCCTAGTAGCACAGCATGATGTTAAAATAGGGTGCAACATACACTGGGGGACAATAAACGCCAATTACAAAAACGACAATAAATGTTTTTTTTTATTTTGCACATTTTCCCCTCTGCACCATTCTTTTCTAATCTAGGGGGCGAGGTAGCCCGCAACACAGCGGTATGTTATGATACGTAGCTAAAGCCCCGTCCCACTACCCCTCCCACCGTCGGCGTTCCGTTTATCGAGTGTTTGTCACCAAAAGTGGGAGTGTGGACACTTGCCGACGAGCAAAATGTAACCGTCGGCATGCCCGCCAATATTTAGCAGGTTAAAATTGGGCGGGGTGCCCCCACTCAGGGTCAGCGCCGAACACATGCTTTTCGGGGCAGCGCCGAACACATGCTTTAAGTATTGCCAATTTTACCATCTAGATTTTTGTATTTCTAGTGTCCTATACCATTTATAACCAAGTAAGTCAGTGATTTCGAATCTGAGAAATTGCAGTGATCGTTGCGTGAGTGAGCCAGACCCCAAACCGCAGCCAAATTCCAACGTCAATCATTCTGATCGAACCTTTGTTCCCCGTCTATGAAGAGTGACTACGATGGTTCGTGAGTTGAAAAAAGTTGGTCGGTATTGGGGTCTGGAGTTTGCAGTGCATTGCCAGGGCTTCATGCATGGAGCGGGTGTGACACTGTTAGTGCTCTGGCTAGCCAAGGAAGATAAAGGCTTTGAAGCTTGTGCAAGGAATGATCTGTATCTTCAAGCATTCACAGATCTGGATCTTCGTGGAATGTACCAACAGACGTCTTCAATAGCATTCAGGCCTTCACGTGTCAGCTGTACGCCAGGAACACGGAAGATCGTCGGTGCTAATTCACTCCGTTATCACATGTTCTGTGCAAAGAAGGGCCAGATCGAATCTGGACAATTGCCGCCTTGTAAAGGGACTCCTTGATGCAGCATACGCTTAGGGCCCAAATATCAGGCGGCTATCTGGCGACGCAGCCTTGAAAACCTGCCAGACGTCCCCGCACCATCAGCAGGACCCTGGCCCGGGAACTCGATGAGGCGGTTCGCTCAAAATCCGATGGATGGCGGGTCTACCAAGCTCCAGATGTCGTCTTGAATTCATTTTTCATGCACATGCAGAAGGACGTGGGCGACCGTCAGATTGTCCCTGCATACTGAATGGGTTGAAATGCACTGTTGGGGTAAGCTGCAGGGATGCTCCAACATGGTGCGGGATGATGCTATCGTTGGCTCAGGATGTAAAGACTCTGATGGCGACTCTGATTTTTTAAATTTTGGGGGCACTGTATTTGTATAGCAAGTTGTTCTCTTTATAATGCAGGCCAAAATTGCCGAAAATCTTTAAGAAGAAAAGGGTTTAGCAAAAGTATAATTTGGAAGATTTTTACCGGGTTTTTTTGAAAAACATGACATGTTCAATGATACCCCGTTTGCTTTTTAGGAATAACATCGTAGGGTTTTTAAAATCACTCCATACGTTTTTTCCAAACTTAGAAAATGAAAAATTTAATATAATTGGCGGCCTTTTTAAAATCCAAGAGGGCCCACCAAAGGCAGTTTTCCTAGTAAAAATTTTTCCCCCTGCTTTTTAGATTCGTATGGGTTAAAATCCTCCGTACGACATTCCAATTTGCGTTATCGTCAGAATAGTAATGCCAGCGGCGGCCAAAAGTCTTTTAGCCTTTTTACATTATTTGTTGTAAATCGGGTGGTGATAGTTGTACTTGTGAGTTTTTTTTTATAGAAGATAAACGGTGTAGAAAAAATGCAAAATTTTGGAAAATCATACCAGTGTTTTTTACTAAAAAAAAGTAAAGTTAAAAAAAAATATTGAAAAATATATGAATTTTTTTTCGATAATTGATTTTTATAAAATAACTAAAACAAAATGCTTCATATTTTTTTTTATTTGAGGTAAATTGGACGATATTTAGTCGTCAACCGCACATGATATAGTATAGAAGCCCGATACACGGCAACAAGTACCCCCCCAAATGGGGATTTTCGCGCTGGGTGGGTTTTAAAGATGGCGCCCTCCGGGCACTAAACTACCCTTCTCAGATGTCCACATGATTTTTTGATACCCGAGATATGCCCCCAATGGAAAAAAATTTAAGAGAATTATCCCCCCGCCGGGCATTTACTTCAAAATAGGCGGGTTGGGTCAAGGACAGTTACTAGATGGCAAGGGTAACTTTTTGGGGGGAATACAATGAAGTATTTTCGATAAAACCTATGGTTAGTTCGGAACTACAGCCAAGTTCTTCACTAGGAAACCCCCAAAAACTCTCAAGAGTTGGGGAATATGTTCCCGGGGAAAGCTTTTTCGCTGCTTGCGTTTTGGAAGTGTTTTTGCTTGAGTTTATGTGTAACTCTTTTTGGCTTGCCCCCATAGGTCAAAATGGGTAAATAATGTTAAATTTTATTAAGAAATGTATAGGAATACATAAAAAAAAGCAAATTTCCTATAGCGGTCCAGCTTACCTGTCCCCCGGGGTTTGGGGCGGTCCCAAACCGCGTGTCGCCACTCACCCCACTACCCCGCAAGGGCACCCCCCTCCTCACCTCATTCTCCGGATGACCGGCGGATGGGGCGTATCAAGGGGCCTAGCGGCCGCGTCGCATGGTACATGCCCAAAGGAAGGGGAAAAAGGTTTAAAAAACCAAAAAAAACCGGTTTTTTACCAAAAAAATAAAAACCCAATTTA
>JACEEZ010018065.1:0-2500 GCA_016584305.1 Chionoecetes opilio
GGTACAAAAATAGGTAGGAATAGGTATGGGAATATAGGTAGAGATATAGGTAGAATAGTTACATGGGGAGTATGAAAGGAAGTAAGGATAAAAGTTAAGTCATATAGATAGTCATATGTAGAATTTCGTCAAATTATGGAGGACAGTGTAAATAGTTTGTTTTGTAGTGCAAGAAAGACAGTCGTTTATTGTCTCTGTCTCTTACTATATAATGTATGTAATGCTATCAATATAGAATTAGAGAACAAAATCGTAAACAAATTATTACCATTACTATTATTGCTATTACTACTATTATTGCCATCACTATTATTACTATTACTACTATTATTGCCATCACTATTATTACTATTACTACTATTATTGCCATCACTATTGTTACTATTACTACTATTATTGCCATCACTATTGTTACTATTACTACTATTATTGCCATCACTATTATTACTATTACTACTATTATTGCCATCACTATTATTACTATTACTACTATTATTGCCATCACTATTATTACTAGTACTACTATTATTGCCATCACTATTATTACTATTACTACTATTATTGCCATCACTATTATTACTATTACTACTATTATTGCCATCACTATTATTACTAGTACTACTATTATTGCTCTAGCTATTGCTAGTTAATCAGTATCTTTACTCTTTCATCCCTTTCACTGGTAAACTCTGGAACTCTCTTCCTGTTTCTATTTTTCCACTTTCTTATGACTTACATCTTTTCAAAAGAAGAGTAACAAGACACCTCCCGAACTAAATTGGCTCACCCCTCTTTTTTATTTTATTCTCCTACTGTCTTCTTTATAGGGACTGGCAACTAAGCGGGCTTTGTCTTACCAATTTTTGTTGTGCCCTTGGCCAGTTCCTTATGATGTAGAAAAAAAAAAAAAAAAAAAAAAAAAAAAAAAAAAAAAAAAAAAAAAAAAAAAAGGGATAGAATTAATGAAGGGACCACTAGCTATCCGCTACCTCTGAGAAAGTCTGAGGGCTCCTTCGTGGATATACCTTCGGGAACGGCAGGAAATTAGGTAGTGGACTTTCTCGAGATAGTAGGAGGGAGGAAGGAAGACGAGGTAAGGCGACGGAAAGTAACACATCAAGGCACGTCCGACAGCAGCGGGCTTCTATCCCTGGGCCGTGGGGACTGCCAATGCAGCTACTTTTGCGAGCGAGAGAAGCACAGTATCACGATGGCGGTATTCGAATTTTGAATTATTAGTCTAACGGAAGGCTGGCGCCACCCTTCAGGGGTGGGGGGCTAATGTGCAGGGTGTGGCAGTGTGGCACAGGCAGGATGGTGAGGCAGGTGGTAAGGCATGTGGTAAGGCAATATAGCGTTGGGCGATGAGTAGATGTCTTCTTTCTTCTTTGTCTTCTTTCTTCTTTTCTTCTTTCTTCAGTTAGCGGCACTAGGGCGGCACGCTAAATAATCTTCTTGCATAAAACGGCGAGCCAAAAAGATTGGAGGGGGGAAATGGTACCTGCTGTGGGATGCTTTTATGTTACTTTACGGCTCCACGGGAAATCTTGTACTGCCAAAATACAAGTGCACGAGGATATTCAAACGCCTCTCCTCTCCTACAGCCACTGCATGGAGCTGGCTATCATTTCACCTGCCTTCCCGAAGCCACTACTGGAGGTTAAACACGTCAACAGATGCGCTGAGATGACTCTCCCTCCCAACACGTCCCCGTCTGCTGCACGGGCTCACTTCCTGCGCGAGTTTCCGGACGTGTTACTCTCCAAGGCGGATCTCAAGACGGCTCCTCTGAAACCCATGGTGGCTAAACCCATGAGGGTTCACGTGAAGGAGGGAGCCGTACCGCTCGCCATTCACACACCGAGGCAGGTTCCCTTCGCTTTCCAGCGTCAAGTTCAGGAGGAACTTGAGTCCATGACACGTCAGGGGGTCATCAAGCCTGCCAGTGCCGACCCTTCAGAGTGGTGTCACCCGCTAGTCGTCGTGGCTAAGGATAAAGGCGTGAGAATCACGGTTGACTTGACGAAGCTCAACTCTCAAGCCCGACACATCCTGCCCCAACTCCATTCACCGCCGTCCGCAGTGTTAACCCGTCAGCGCGTTTTTTCACCACAGCGGACGCCTTGTGCGGGTACTGGCAGTTGGAACTGCACGAGGACGACCAACACCTGACAACCTTCATCACACCATACGGCCGCTTTCAACACTGCAGAGGCCCCATGGGTTTCTCGGCTACCGGTGACGCTTACTGTCTCCGCGGCGACCTGGCCCTGCGGGTGTAGATAGCTGCTTTTAAGGTGGTGGACATCATCCTCTTCGACGACGACTTCCCCACGCATCTCCAACGTATTCACCAGATGTTCACTAGATGTCACAAGTACGGGATCACACTTAACAAAGACAATTTTGTGGTCGCCGTGCCTATTGTGAGCTTCTGCGGGTATAACCTCTCAGCTGAGGGCGTGGCCGCGGACGAGGACAGAGTCAGTGCCATCCGGGA
>JACEEZ010018065.1:15000-22500 GCA_016584305.1 Chionoecetes opilio
CGTATTGTATTTTTTGTTTAAATAAAAAAGAAAGAAGAGAGAGAGAGAGAGAGAGAAGAGAGAGAGAGAGAGAGAGAGAGGAGAGAGAGGAGAGGAGAGAGAGGGGAGACGAGAGAGGAGAGAGAGAGAAGAGAGAGGAGAGGGGAAGAGGAGGAGAGAGAGAGAGAGAGAAGAGAAAAGGAGAGGAGAGAGAGTTGATGGCCCCATTTGTTAGGTTTTTCCCCTTTGGCCTTCTAAAGTGGATAAAGTAGGAGGGGTAAAGTGGAGGGATAAGGTAAAGAAGAAGGGAAGGAAAGGGTGAGGGAGGATACTAACTAATGCTTAATGGATCAAGATTTTTTGTTTTATTTTTATTTTATTAAAAAAGAATTCAAGTTTATGTTTTCATATTATCTTATCACTATATTGATCTCAATAAAATTTTATTGTTTTGTGTGGTGTGTGTGTGTGTGTGTGTGGTTTGTGTGGGTGTTTTGTTTTTGTTGGGGTTGTGTGTTGTGTGTGTGTGTGGTGTGTGTGTGTTGTGTGTGTGGTGTTGTGTGTTTTGGTTGGGTGGTGTGTGTGTGTGGTTTTTCCAAATTTCTGTCAATATTTCTTACTTTCATGAAAAAAAGTATGTTTTTGATAATTTTTTCCCATAATTTTACCTTTTGATTTGACCCTAAATTCTCATCTTTCTCACTTTTCCTTTCCCTCTCCTCTTCCCTCTCAGCCCCCCTTCCCATTTTTTTTTTTCTCTCTCCTCTGTCTCTTCCTCCCCCAATCTCAAAATTTTTTTTTTTCCCCTAGTTTCACATATATGCCTTTTTTTCTGCTCCTCCCCTTCCTCCTTTCCCCCTCTTCCTCCTCCTCCCCCCCCTTTCCCTTTTCCCCTTCCCCCCTCTTCCTCCTTTCTTCCCTTTTTCCCCTTCCTCCCCTCCTCCCCCCTGACACAATTATACACGTCTTGTTTAGGCCCCCCACTGGAATATGCCCCTTCAATTCTGGTCGCCTTTTTGTAAGAGCCAAGCAAAATTGGAATAGTCAAAGAAGAGCAACCAAACAAATTCCATCTCTGCGAAATTCATCTTATGAAGAGAGACTGTGGAAACTTAATATGTTTTCCTTAAAGGATCGTAGAGTTCGTGGGGACCTGATAGAAACCTTTAAGATCCTAAAATCCTAAAAGGATTTGATGTCATTAATCAAGAGAACCTATTCGAGCTTTCAACTCAAGTGACAACAAGAAATAATGGTTTAAAACTAAACGGTCAACGCTGCATCACTGATCTCCGTAAAAACTATTTCAATGTGAGAGTCGTTGATCGATGGAACAAGTTACCAGCAAATGTTGTCGAAGCCAGCACAATACCTACATTTAAAAACAGACTTGACGCGCACTGTAAAGTAAATGGGTATTGATAGTGCCCTGCGAATTCACATTTAGTCCCCCGGATCGACTAGTTGTAGTGGTAGTGGTAGTTATAGTTAGTATATTTCATACCCTATCTTTCTGCACTACGAAACATCCATGTTCCTATCTTCTTTAGGGACATGGTATCATTTTCCAACTGTTTTCTTACAAGTAGTTGATAGTTAGTAGTATGTAGTTTCAGCAGATACCCTCGTCATGGACCAATAGGTCTCCTGGTGTCTGTTATTCCTATGTAATCCTATGTAATCCTCCTCTTTCTTCTCGCATCTCTTCAATATTTTTTTCTCATTTTTAAATTTCTTTCCCTGTTTTTTATTTGCATCATTTTTTTGCCTAGTTTGGTTGAGCGTTTCTCTTTCACTTAATTATATTTTTTTGTTTTGTCTACTGTTTCTTCTTCTTTATCTTCCTTTTTATCCCTACTCTTCTTTCTGAGTCTTCAAAAATAACATAGATTGTCTTCTTGATTCTTCATTTCTCGCATATTCCTTCTTTCTCTTTCTCGTTTTTCCCTCTTCTCTTCTTCACTCATTTTCTACCTCCTCTTCTTCCTTCACTCATCATCATCTTCCTCTTCTCACGTTCCTTTTCCCTCCTCTCCTTACCTCTCCCTTCACTTTTCTCTTTCTAGTCCGGTGGCCAAACCCCATATTTAGGCCGAACCTTTGAATTTGTGGTGCATAATTGTTCTTTGCGGATTTTGATAGCCTGCAACCTCTAGTTTTGGAATCTGTCAAGTGCAAATTTTGCATCCTTGAGCATTTTGCAAAAATGACGACTGAAGATAGGAATGGGAATCACGGTTTGGGACTGAAAATTTGAGGTAGGGGTAATAATAAACGGGCATAGATCACACATGTATAGACCTTTGGCAATGTTTTTACTACCAAAATGTTCGTATTGATTAGATTTATCACCTCAAACTAATGATATATAAATTTCATCAACAATAAGGTCATAGGAGGTCAAAAGGTCAAAATATTTGGCATGTAAATGAAATTCGACGAGCTGACTTTGGCCTTTTCCTTTTACTGATACACATTTACATGCTGCCGCGTCATAAATGTGGACATAGGTATGCCAAAAAAAACTGCGGTAATTTTGTTTTAGTATCGAATTCTTGTTTGTCTGTTGTTTCTATCAATTAGTGTTGATATTTAGTGATATACTGTGCAATGCAACGGTAATTTCTAAAGCTTACACTGGAGTGTTTTTAGTCATTATGTTATCTTATGTATTTTTCTATTTAGGGGCTTCTATTTGTGTGTGGAATGTTCCTCTCATTCCGCTATCTAGAATGGCATGTGGACTGATATGTATATAGCGACGACATTTATACGATATGGACATGGGCCACGCGGTCCCACAGGCTTAACCATGAACCAGTCTGCTGTTAGTCGTTGGGCACTTAGCTTACATACATGCAGCCGGTTACTGAAAGACGTAGCAGAGATGAAGAACAGAAACTACAAAGATGACCAGAGGCACAAGGAGGAGATGCCGTCCCGAATCGCATATGATGAAAAGGACAGGACGGCTGTGCGTGAGAAGCTGAAGTTGTGCATTCATCCACTAAAGCCTTATGAACATCCTCAGGGACTTGTCAACATTGTAACCCGAAGGATTAATCAAGAGACAGTGAATATGGAAAATGCCCAGACCATTGGAATCCAGCTAAGACAAGCGTTTGAATCAAGTTGGCCAGAAGGATTCCACAAGCCGATTGTAAACCGAGTCAAAACCATGGTCGGAAATCAAGCAAAGAGAACACATACCACTGATAAAAAGGGACAGATGGACTGTGAACTAATATTCTCAAAGCTGATGTTATTAATACAGTATCGAGACATTGATGTAAATTCAGTCATGGGATATGAGCTGGCACCTCTTCCAACGTCGCTCTTTGATGGCACAAAGGACCAACCTGAAATGAGAATAGCTAAAGCCAAAGCTAGGCTCAAGAAGACTCTCCAAGTGGAACATTCCTCCAGGACATTCACAAGCCACACATATGCAATATATATAGATGGATGTGTAGCAATATGGATAGTTCACTGGCCAACGCAGGGAGTCGTCAATGATTATGTGAATGCCTTTGTACATTATGTGCTTTCCAAGATGACCGTTTCGAGCAACGTATTTGTAGTGTTTGACAAATATCACAAGAAAGCATCAAGAGCAGCACAAGGGCTGCACGATCTGCTGGAGTGCAGCATTGCAAGGAACATGTCATTACGCTGACAACGTCAATTCCCTCCCGAGACGTTGTTCTCAATGTGGCACACAACAAGGAGCAGCTCATTGAGATGATCACTGAGGAACTTCTAGATAGTACGCAAGGACTCCGGTTACCAAACAGACTTGTTGTCACAGGGAAAGCTGATACTCCTGTTGAAGTCTGGCAAGGTGTACGAGTGGAGAGATCAGATTTGCAAACTATCCATGAGGAAGCAGACATCATCATTCCACACCAGGTTGTCCAGTTTGTTTCTAACACCAGAAAGACTATTAAAGTAATCTCAAATGACACAGACGTGTTTTTATTGCTTGTACATTACTACCACTACTGTCAACTCTCTGCATGCCTTGTCATGGAACCGACTTCTCCTGAAAGGACTTCAGTGAACATTGGAGAAACCGTAATAAAACACCAGCCTATTGTCCCACAGCTGCTGGCAGCACATGCGTTGACAGGATGCGACACAGTTGGTTGCTATTTTGGAATTGGAAAAATCAAAGCAGTAAAAGTCCTACAGGCAGGATATAAACTGGACAGTATAGGACAACCTGAAGCCCAACACGAGACAATAATTCGAGAAGCAACCCAGTTTATTGCAGCATGCTATGGAGAGAAAGTTGGACCAAACGACAGCATGTCAGATATCCGACACAGACATTGGATCTCCAGCATGGGCAGAAAAAGTGCTGCGTCAGTTCACCAATTGAAGATTCTTCCTCCTACAAGTGAAGCGTTTGTCGAGAACGTGAAAAGGGCACATTTTCAAGCATGCATTTGGAGGTCGGCACTGACTGGCGAGGAACCAGATATGGACCCTCTGGAGAACGGCTGGGTATCTGATGACGATTTCGGTGTATTAATGCCAGTGACCCTCCCACCACAAACGGAAATTGCTCCAGCAGCAGTTATGAAGCTGATCCAATGTAGCTGCTCAAGCGAAACACCATGCTCAACTGCGAGGTGTGGATGTGTGGCTGGTCAGATGTCCTGTTCTGATTTTTTGTCGCTGTCGAGCAGAAATAAGAACATGTCGGAATCGCTGGACATTGCTGAAACAACGGATAGAGGATGCCAATGACTCGGATGAAGATGAAAGTAATGATGAGGATGACAGTGATGACTGATGTGTTTGATTATATGAGAGTTTCCTCATTGGACGCTACTGCAATAGATCTCGTCTCTAAGACACTTGTGTAATTTTTATGTTCTAGTGGGAATAGATTAGCTTAATCCCTTAGATTCATGAAATGCTGTGGATATAATGCTGATTATTCTCTGTAAATATGTTGATGTATACGCTATCCATTTTTCGGCCATCTTAGATTGGGTATTCAGAAATATTGTTATTGTACTTTTCCCAGTCTAATTTTAATAAAAATAAGGTTTAATCTTATTTTTTGTTATGTATTATTAGTTTAACGGACTGTCTATTTTTCAGACCGTACAAATAAAAGTGTCTATTGTAATTTCATTGGTGTTATTGGATTCCTTGATCACAAAAACCTATGGTTAGACACCAAAATGACTGTTGTAAGTCAAATATTAAGAAAGTTATCAATATAAAACCATTACTACGTTGGTGTATTATGTATATTAGCCGCCTTCTTGAATTTCTCAAAATGCTCAAGGGTGCCATAATTGCACCCGACGGAGGAATGGCATACTCAATGATCAAAATCCGCAGAGAACAATTATGCACCACAAATTCCAGGGTTCCCTCCCTGGCTGCTGGACTATTCCTTGCCGCCTCCTACACCACATTTTTTTTTTTTTCTCTCTCTCTCTCTCTCTCTTCTCTCTCTCCTCTCTCTCTCATCTCTCTCTCTCTCTCTCTCTCTCTCTCCTCTCTCTCTCTCCTCTTCTCCTCCTCTCCTCTCTCTCGTCTCTCTCTCTCTCTCTCTCTCTCCTCTCTCCTCTCTCTCTCTTCTCTCTCTTTTTTTCTCTCTCTCTCTCTCTCTCTCTCTCTCTCTCCTCTCTCTCTCTCTCTCGTCTTTCCTCTCTCTCCTCAATGCTCCGAGGGTTTCCCGATCTACTCTTCTCATCCTCCTCCGTCATCTCCCTCTCTTTCTCTCTCTCTCCGTCAAAATCCTCTCTCTCTCTCTATCTTTTTTTTTTTTCTTTTTCTCTCTGGTACTCTCTCTATATCTTTTCTCTCTGGTATATTGTTTGTTTATTACTTGTCGGTGATCTTTCCCGCTTGTCATTTTCATTTTCCTCTCCTCTCTCCTCCTCTTCTCTCTCCTCTCTCTCCTCTCGTCTCCTCCTCTCATCCTCCTCATGTTGTTGTTTTTTGCCGTGTAACTGAGAGTCGGAAGTTTTGAGAAACTTTTTTGAAATTGAGAGTTTTATTAAGAAAAAAGTTGGAAATGTTTTTCTTAACTTTTGGTTATTTTTTTTGGTGTGCTTAAGAAGTTAGTTTTCTCTCCGTTTTATTTATTTTCAGCATCATCAGTTTTGTGTGAGTCTCGCTCTCTCTCTCCTTCTACGGTGACTCTCTCTCTCTCATCTCTTCTACTCTCCTCTCGTCTCTCTCTCTCTACTCTCTTCTCTCTCTGACTCCTCTTCTCTTCTCTCTCTCTCATCTCTTCTCTTCTCACTCTCACTTCTCATCTCTCTCTCTCTCTTTCTCTTTATCTCTCTCTCCTTGCGTCTTCTCTCCTTCCATCTCGTCTTACCTTCCCTGCAATGCCCGAAGGGAGAGGGAAATGAGAGGAAGATTGGTAAGGACTATCAGCAGATATTATGAGAAAAGAAAGAGTGCACAAAGAAAGAAGAAAGGAAAGAAAAGAGCTTGACGTGAGAATGAGTGGTGAGTGAGTGAGTGAGGAGTGAGTGAGTGAAGTGATGTGAGTGACGTGAGTGAGTGAGTGAGTGAGGGAGTGAGTAGTGAGTGAGTTGAGTTGGTGAGTGAGTGAGTGGTAGTGAGTGAGTGAGTGAGTGAGTGAGGGTGAGTGAGGGGAGTGAGTGAGTGTGGTGAGTGGGATGCGTAGTGAGTGGTGAGGAGTGAGTGAGTGAGTGAGTGAGTGATGAGTGAGTGTTTATTATGGTGAAGTGGTGAGTGAGTAGTGAGTGATTTGAGGAGTGAGTGAGTGAGTGAGTGAGTGATGAGTGAGTGAGTGAGTGAGTGGAGTGAGTGAGTGGTGAGTGAGTGAGTGGTGAGTGAGTAGTGGTGAGTGAGATGAGTAGTGAGTGAGTGAGTGAGTGATGAGTGAGTGAGTGGGAGGATGAGTGAGTGATGAGTGAGTGAGTGAGTGAGTAGTAGTGAGTGAGTGATGGTGATGAGTGAGTGAGGAGTGAGTAGTGAGTGAGTGAGGTGAGTATGAGTGTGATGAGTGAGGTGAGTGAGTGAGTGAGTGAGGGGAGGAGGGAGAGAGAGAGGGGAGAAGAGAGAGAGAGAGAGAGAGAGGGAAAAAGAGAGAGAGAGAGAGAGTGTAAGGGGAACAAATTTTTTTAAACTTCATGCATGCTTTTTTAAAAAACTCAATATATTTCTTTTAAAAAATAAAATGAACCCTCTTCCTTTTCATATACTAACTCAATATTTTCTTTCACAATCTCACGTACTAATTATTTTCTCTCAGTATAATAATTTCGTCCACTTGGTCGATAATATAATCCACTGGTCGACAAAAAAAAATCGAAGATATGGTTCTGGACTAAATGAAGCTGATTATAGGTAAATCGACCCTGCTGAACTCGAATCTGATGTTCAATTAACTCTATCACGTCCAGTTTTTGAGAACCAGACGCAATTCATGAACAAATATGGGTAAAATCAGCAGAAATAGGTTTCACAAAAGTTTTCATTTTAAACTCTTAATCTTTTCTTTTCTCAAGCCTATTTAGG
>JACEEZ010018065.1:30000-55000 GCA_016584305.1 Chionoecetes opilio
CTTTGTTAGGTCTTTCTTGCCACTCATTATGCAAATAATGATATTTATACCAATGCGCGTCTGTTCAAATTACTCGCGGGAAGGAAGGCGATACTTTTGTAAATGCTTCGTCTATAATTGACAAGTGGCATCTGAACATTCCTCAACGGTCTTGATGGACTGCCCGTGCCTTAAACAAGCTGCCATATGTAAGATATCTCTCTCGGAAGTCAGTAGGCTGCCATAGAGTACATTTTCTGAATTCCCGTATGGAAGCGCTGTGTTATGATGTCGCGAACAATGCTTTGGCGCGCTGTGTAGTAGTAGTAGTAATAGTAGTCGTAGTAGGGTGTGGTGGTGTAATTCGGCGCGCAGTTCACTCTCTGCAATGTAAACACACTCCCCGTTTTTCTTTGCCCCTCTGGTCTCCTTAACTCTCCCGTGACGCCGCTCTCTCTCCGGTATCTCTGTTGGTTATCGCCTCTCTCACCTCATCTCTCCTCCCATTTACTCTTCTTTTCTCCTCTTCTATCCCTATTTTTTTTCTTTTCCTTTCTTATCTTCACCTTTTTTTTTGTCTTTCTCTTTCTCACTGCTTCGCTCCAGCCTGGTTGTTGTGGGTTTCATAAAGTGAAAAACACACACACACACATCACACACACACACACACACACACACACACACACACACACACACACACACACACACACCACACACACACACACAAAACACACACACACACACACACACCACACACACACACACACACACACACACACACACACACACACACACACACACACACACACACACACACACACACCACACACACACACACACACACACACACACACACACACCCCACACACACACACACACACACACCACACACACACCACACACACCCACACACACACACACACACACACACACACACACACACACACACACACACACATCCCCAAGCTATAATTCCTTTCTCCCATCATAAGTACATAAAAAAATAATGAAGCTACAAGAGGCCGTGAGGCCTACACGTGGTAGTTCCTGTCACCTAGCACAACCTACATCCACCTTGCATCCCCATCCATGGACCTATCCAGCCCCTCTTTAAAGCTCCCTAAAAACTCCGCACTAACTACCTGTCTACTGAGACCATTCCATTCATTCACCACCCTATTTGTGAACCAGTTTTTCCCTATTTCCTTTCTAAATCTACGCTTTTCCAGCTTGAATCCATTACTTCTTGTTCTACCCTGGTTAAAAGCCGTAAGAACTTTTCCTACCTCTCCTTTATTAAATCCCTCTATCCACTTAAAAACTTCTATCAGATCGCCCCTTACTCTGCGTCTCTCGAGTGAGTGTAATTTTAATAACTTCAATCTCTTCTCATAAATAAAGTTACGCATCACTTGTATAATTTTGGTCATCCTTCTCTGCACTGTTTCTAACAAGGCTATATCCATCCTGTAATATGGAGACCAAAACTGAACCACATAGTCTAGGTGAGGCCTGACTAGAGCCAGATAAAGCTTTAGAATAACTTCCGCACTTATACTTTTAACACTTCTGGTAATGAATCCTAATACTCAATTAGCTCTTGAATACATTGTTTCCTAGGTCGGAGGTCTGGGTTCACCCTCACTCCAAGATATTTTTCACCTTCTCATCTTTTCAGCGGTACATTGCTTATCGTGTATCTATTACCAGGGTTTTTTCTACCAACATTCATAACGCTGCATTTATCAATATTTAATTCCATCCTTTTCACTTCTCACTTTTTTCTCCTCCTTTTTTTCTCATTTTCCCCCTCCTTTATAGTCAGTAGTTTTACATCGCCTTTCCCTTCCCTTCAGACTTTCCATCCCTCCCTCCCTCCTACCCACCCTCCCTCCATCTCCGGGGCGATAGGACAGAGGCGTCGCGGGTTTAATATCTCCGGCACAAAAGGGAAATAAGAATGAAATATCTACTCGATAAGGGTCAGCCAAGGCGGCACGAGAGAGAGAGAGAGAGAGAGAGAGAGAGAGAGAGAGGAGAGAGAGAGAGAGAGAGAGAGAGAGAGAGAGAGAGAGAGAGAGAGAGAGAGAGGAGAGAGAGAGAGAGAGAGAGAGAGAGAGAGAGAGAGAGAGAGGGATGAGACGAGAGAGAGAGAGGAGAGAGAGAGAGAGGAGAGAGAGAGAGAGAGAGAGTGAGAGAGAGAGAGAGAGTATACCACATTTACACTTTTTAGTCAAACAAAGTGTATCAGTTTGTTTTATTGTTGATTATTGTTTATTGAGTTGTTCTTTATGACATATCCAAAATGGGACGCAGGTTTCAACCCAGAAGTTACCTAATTTGCATATTTTCAAAATAGCCGCCATTTATATATAAGACCCATTATCTCGAAAAACACTCATTTTTAGCACAATAAGTGCATTATACTTGCATAGTAACATGAACCAATGAAGCTATAAAACTTTTTTTCAAACTTAAATGACCCCTCTAAAACATGTAGGTCAAATGTCAAAAATTCAAAAAATAGGTCAAATGACCTTTTCTTTACAAAAAAAGTTAATTAAGACATAGCTAATGATATTATTTTTTAACATATTAATTGTTATATAGATATTGTACCCTGTCCGAAGTTACCCATGAAAGTGTAGGCCCTATGTCAAGACTTACAACATTCGATCACAATCAAATTAAAGAACATATGTAAGCTGTTATATATGCACATATTAAGGTGTTCATTATTTGTGTTCTTCTTTTAGATACATACTGTGAATTAGTAGTCAAATTCATCTAACTATATGTTTGTGCATAGTCCGTCTTGGCTATTTCCGCAGAATTCGGTGCAGTACATCCCGTTTTTCTTGCATGAACATATCAGTGTGTCACAGTACTCCATGCATTTGCAACGTACGATCCTCAAGAGGGCATCAGGAGCTGGTCTGCTGTCCATTTTTGCAGGCAACAAACTCTCGTGTTGACTATTCCATCCCCAATCTTCCGGCTTCAGTACCACGTTTCCTATCCATATTTGTGTCTGTAGATACACTCTATAAGAATGATATTTGGCTGCATCAGCTGTTGGTGGAAGTTTCTTGATGTCGACACTCTTGAAGCTCTTGACAACTTTGTCACTAAACAGCTTCCTCCTTAAGATATTCAAACTTGTATCTGGTCCACCATACAAACATACCAATGCTTTAGCCCCAGTATCTCTGATTTCATCGTGGCTAGCTGAACTCGACATGAAAGATTCACCTACCTGCATTAGCTCATTATATTTGTTAATGCCTAGCACGCAACCTTTGCCGACCCCATGGAGTCCTGACGTGGTATCGCATCCGCATACTGCATGTAGAAATGGTAGGTATGTGCATAATCGGCTTCCAAAAGTTTCACATGTCGCCTGGATATTCCACAATGGGACTTTTATTGCACTCTTCTGTGACTTCATGAACAATTTGGTACCAAGTGGTGGTGGCACATTAGCACAAGGATGTCTGTATCCTCAGCAATTACAAATGTCGTTTTGTACTCAGCCATACTGACTGCTGTCTGAACAATCAGTAGATCTGCATCGTCTTCAGCATGGATGGTATCTATATCCTCTTTACGCATCTCATCTGATAACATATTTATGAATGCCTGCTTGTTTCCTTTGTTTTGCAGGAATGTTTTCTTTTCCATCTTAAGTGGCAAATCGATGGCTAGCTTGACCTTTCCAGAAAATTGTCCACGCCTTTGGTGTGCTACGGTTTTGATGGTATCTTGTAGATATCCATCGAATACAACGATTGGATAGATGTACTTTTTTACCATGCGTATGTAAGCGGTGATTATGTGTCTGTATGTTTGACCCTGTGTCCATGGCAAACGCTGCAGAAGGGAACCCCCGTCCAACACATTGCATTTTGCTTCAGGAATTGGGAACTCTGGGGTATCCTTACATAGTTTGGAAATAGCCTCAGCAAGTTTTGGTTTTGAAGCAGAGTTAAGCAGCCCCTGTTTTGTGAAGAGTGATGGTGGATACACAGAGAGCTCATATGTAAACACTTCATTTAGGTCAACATCGCTGTTTTTGGCAATCATTAACAGTCGTTGAATAGAAGCTATGGGTCGACACTTAGTTCCTCTCCATCTGTAATCACCTTCGCACCCATTACTTTCACTTGGTTTGTTTTCCTGAAGACATGGTTTGTAACATGTTCTCCTTCCATCTTGGAAATAATGGGCCTTCCTAAATCTTCAGCCATGTGGACGTTAGAAACAGTTGAGGCAATTCCTGTTGATATGTCATACAAGTAATCACACTTGTCGAATGGATCGTGGCTTTCCAGGTACTCAAGGATGATTGATGTGTCAGTCATATTTCATTGCATTTTACTTGTACTCAGTTCAGTTTGTACATGCTTGTATGTGCTTAACTTCTCCATCTCGGATGTTATCTGTGCATAATCAGGCATCGTTAGCAGCCATCTTGTCCGTTGCGCCTCATCCATCCCTCGACCATGCGTGATCCCACCTTTGCTCTTAAGAGACTTCATTAGAACCTGCTCAATGATCAAATCTGTTGCTAAGGCACCCCAAACCTTATCGCTACGTCTGACAAACATATACCCATCCATGAATTTTTGAAAAACATGCGGGTTTCGTCCTTCTATTTTTTGCATGTCCTGCAGGAACATATGTACTGACTTGGCGTAACTGTTGTGGCCACTTGATGCGAAGTAAGGAAGCATTTCCTACAGGGACTTTAAGTAAAGCATAAAGTTACTTGTACGTTGAGCCGTCAGGGTAGATCTTAGGATATCAATCGTTTTCATATACTGCAGCCAGAGCTTTCCTGTTGGTGTCACCGATACTTCAAACTTCGCTTTCTGGAAAAGCGCATCCAGAGCTTGGATGTCAACATCGTGTACTGTAGGTGTATGTGTATCTTTAGCGAATACATTGTCAAACGTCTCAAGAACATTGAAAATTACCTGCTGATGATCTTCTTTTGCTGTCTTCTTCACAAGTACAGCGTTTAAAGCACCATCCACCAGAAAGTGACCTCGGACAGCTCGTGCATACGCCTTACCGCTGAGCAAATGTGTGACTGTATTACCCGTGAATACTAGCTCAAGAAGTGTTGAGAGACCACTCGACCTCATAAAATGGCCAATGCTTCCAAGGAAGGACATCGAGGTATGGAATGCACCAAGAATAAGGATCATATTACTCAGGTCATCTTCTTGACTGATGATCAGTTTTGCCTTCATCCAGAGAGGTTGGTCGAACGTTACAATAGGCTGGATGTTGTATTTCATACACTGTGTATTCACAAACGACAAGGTTGAATACACACAGCTCATCTTGGTAGGATCCAGGTCGATCATTGGGAGGAAATGGAAAGAAGACTTCTCCTGGTGCTGTCCATCCATTTGCTACTATTTGCATGAAGCCCAACCAGACTGGTCTAACTCTGAGAGGATACGATACCTTCCATAGGATATCAAGGTGTCGGGTTTCATCTTCTGCAACAATCTCTTTGATGTGCTCATAAATAAGATTCCCACCACATTTCCCCAGCTTCCGAAATGGTAGTATGGGTAGACTTGAAGGGTGTTCTTGTAGGCTGGATTTATCTCGGGGAATCACGCGATCGTACTTCACTGCGGGGGTTGCTGTGTACATAAGCCCCATGCCATGATAACATGATATGTTCCTCTGCCATCTATCGTCATCGTGTTATGATCCACATTGTCTGCTATAACGTGGCAGAAACTACCTTGCAGATTGGACAAACTCTCACTCTGATGTTTTGCAGCGGATGCTTTAAACAGTAATACTTCGTTATAAGAAAGACAAAGCCCTTTCTCATACAGTGTATGGATGAGATCCATTGAACCAAATTTCCAGTGTAACTCCATCGCCAAACCAAATAATAACGATGACATAAGGTTCCGTGGCCTGGCAAGCTGCATGATACAGTGTCCTATGGAGGTGATCTTTAGAGTGTTGTCTGTCTTTTTCCCTCGGAATATTTCTGTTAATAGCAATAGTAGGCATGACGGTACATCGTTCTCATGTTTTGCTCTATCACCCAAGGAGCTGATGTCGGGATATGTTCACCTTTATGTCATCAATTTCTGACCTAATCAGAACTGCAGCTGCTTTCACGATGCTGTGCTTCTTTGCTTGCTCACCATTCTCTTGTTCACTGTCAACATAGTACTTGTTCAGAATTTATTCGGCATGTCTCTTTATGGTGATAACACTGGGACGGTTACTACTCTGCGTGATGTACAGCGAATCACCAAAAATATCAAGAAGCTTTTTCTTCATATATGTCATACTGTATGGATCTGGACAAAGTTCTCCCATGCGATCTACAAGCTCCTGTATTGTTGTCTGCTCATCTTCGTGTTCCACAAACTCATCTATGACATGCTGAAAAGCTTCTTGTCTAATTTTATCGATGCTCCTTCCTACTTGAGGCTGCATCGTTGTATAAAATGTAGACCTATATCTGAATGGTATGTTTCTACCTGTTCTAAAATTGACGCTACATGACTGATGATATACAGCATCGACGGCCGGTAAATCTCTAGCAAAAACTATACGAGAGCATACATCCTTTGACCAATCATCATCACGGGATTCACAACAGCGAACCATAGCTTCCTGGCAGTCAGTTGTAGACACTCGGTAGACGTTTTCATGACGGGTTCCATCTTCACCGACTGCTCTTGAAGTACAGTATATACAATGACTTTGGAATTAAAAATTTGGTTCTTTTGATCTTAATGAAGGTGGCTGAACCTTATCCTGCGACTTTCTTTTCAATTTAATAGCAACTTCAATATTCTTTTTATTTGTAAAGCTGTGTCTGCATTTGGTGCAAATTTCCTGTCCGAATTGTACTTCAACTTCCAAACCCCTTTTCTTGCTTGCTTCGTTTATTGTGGCAGCTGCTTTAGCACTGATTTGAACTGTGTTTTCATCTGACTGAATATTTAAACCACACAGATCACATCTTGAATCCTCTTCTTCTGCCTGATGCATTATTGTTCTGAAAATAATAAAATATTAACATTGCATTATTTATACAAATAATTATATCGTTATAAAAGGTCCATATATAAATATTAGACATTGCAATCCAGTAACATTTATTGAAATTTACAACCCAGTGGGCGTAATTTGAGGGCAATATACCTAGCAAGATGATAAAACAAATGGTTATGCACCTTTAGAATATACCAATATGCATGTAGATATAGCTTTGTTGATGGTTTCAATCCAGGAGAGGGCAGGAAAAACCTAAAAATAAAACATAACAAATAAGGTATATAAAACTGTTTTTCATTAAAATAATAAAATTATTAATGAATTTCCCCGATTGCTGGTTCGGATCCTGTCATGGTTGCTAATGTATATACTGGATCAAGATATTATACTCTCCATTGCTAGACCCAGGAGTTAAATGGGTGCATATGTAACCCTAGAAACCGGGACAAACAATGGACAATGAAATTAATTACAAGGTAGTAACCAGTGACTTGATTAATGAGGAAGGGGGACCCTCACTCTACCCTGACAGTGACTGTAATATTACCATTATAGTGATCGTGACTTAATATCATTTCGTAATTCACATTGCTGAAATTTTAACGGATACGGTGAATGTTAACTGCTCCCAGGAGGCTCTCTAAAGTTCACTATATCGTATATCTCACCAAGGGGCATAAGGCGAGCAAACCGTTCAATCCGACATATCGATTGATTAATACGATTGTTGTGCTTAACGGGCCGGTTGATCATTGGTCCTCCCACTATTTTTACACACCATATCCCGGAGCTGGTCGTTAAACCATTCCTTAACTTAACAATACTGACGCTACCTGCCATGGACAAATCTGGTCCAAAATGGCCGCTATGCCTATGCTATAGGCCCTATCAATCTACCACAGTAGCGATAGTTAACTCCTACCCAGTGTTTTTCTACCTAAAATGCTATGCTAAATAGACCTTTTAAAGTTTTAAAATTGGCTGTTATTGAAGCTTAACTTTCCAAACTTGTATCCACTAATATTTGCTGTAAAATATTGGACTTAACACGTACGCAACAGGCATATACATCAGTGACTGCCAATGTTGAGTCGAACGTTGAAATGCTCCAAAACACTGTACATGAACAGTACACAGGCCCAGGCATGTGCTGCATACACACCATGATATTCCAAGTAGCATACACATCTCATTATTAAATATCAGCAACCTGACACTATGTACAGATCTACTAGGAGAGAGATAATATATCATGCTAATAATAGAACCAGGGAGTTTCCTGGAAAACAGGTAGTTTGTTGTGTGTATATAAACATTAATTAGCATCACAGTTGGCAAGGAATATGATGCAATGGGGTTGGGGTCAAATTACTATCTGAGATCATGCAGCTTATGGCAAGTTGATGGTGTGGTTGGAAGAAGGGTGGTCATCGAAGAGGGTGGGGTGGGATTCAGGGGTGTCTAATATGTATTAAAACAGACCTAGAAAATGTTGAGAAGAGAAAATTTATTCAGATTATTAGTGCAATACAGGCATACGTGCACCATCCATAGTTGCATACCTTGAAAATAATTTTGCCACTGAGGGCAGTGACTATAATCTTGTTTTTTAAGAGGCGACGCATAATATTAATCATGCATAAAATACATTTCCCGTAAAAACGGCCATATGACCTATTTTGTACAACTTGACCTTTGACCTACATGTTTAGAGGGGTCATGTGAGTTTGAAAATATGTTTTTCAGATTCACTGGATCATGTTTCTTTTCAAGTGTAATGCACTTATTGTGCTAAAAATGAGCAATTTATATATATATATATATATATATATATATAATCTATATATATATATATATATATATATATTATATATATATATATATATATATTATATATATATATATATATATATATATATATATATATATATATATATATATAATATATATATATATATAAATGGCGGCCATTTTGAAATGATGCAAATTTGGTAACTTCTGGGTTGAAACCTGTGTCCCATTTTGGATATGTCATCAATAACTACTTAATAAACAATAATTAACAATAAAACAAACTGTTGCAATTTGTTTGACTCAACATAGCAAATTACTCTAAATATGGTCGACTAAGAGAGAGAGAGAGAGAATATGGCACGATAACCTGTCTCTCTCATCTCTCACGTTCCCACATTCCATCCTTCCCTCTTACCTTCTATCCCCTTTCATTTCACCCTCCCTCCCTCTCTCCCTCCTTTCATGTCACCCTCCCTCTCTCTCTCCATCTCTCCCTCAGTAAACCCAACGCTCCCTAAATCCACATTAACGCCTCTCAAGCGCCTATCACCCGCCGTTCCGCCTCTCGAAGGGCAGCCGTCACGTGTCCACCCAGGGTCATAGAGATATGACCCTGTGTCCACCTGCCTTATGGGTTCACCGCAAGCTATAGGCATCCGTACCCCCACCCCCCTCACAACCAGCTACCCCGTGTTAGTTAGTAGTGTAGTTGAGTGAGTGTGAGTGTGTAGTTAGTTTAGAGTGTTTAGTGTGAGTGTGGAGTGTGTTAGTTGAGTGAGTGAGTGTGTTAGCTGAGTGAGTGAGTGTGTTAGTTGAGTGGGTGTGTTAGTTGAGTGTGTGTGTTTGTTTGTTTGCTGAGTGAGTGTGTGTGTTAGTTGAGTGAGTGTGTGTGTTAGTTGAGTGAGTGTGTGTACCAGTGAGTGAGCGTGTGTTAGGTGAGTGAGTGTGGTGAGTGAGTGAGTGTGTGTAGTGAGTGGTGAGTGTGAGTGAGTGAGTGTGTGTGTTAGTTGAGTGAGTGTGAGTGAGTGAGTGTGTGTGTTAGTTGAGTGAGTGTGAGTGAGTGAGTGTGTGTGTTAGTTGAGTGAGTGTGAGTGAGTGAGTGTGTGTGTTAGTTGAGTGAGTGTGTGTTATTTGAGTGAGTAAGATAGTTGTGTGAGTGTGTTAGCGAGAGTGAGAGTGTATGATAGTTGAGCGTGTGTGTGTGTGTGTGTGTGTGTGTGTGTGTGTGTGTGTGTGTGAGAGAGTGTGTGTGTTAGTTGAGTGAGTGTGTGCTACTTGAGTGAGTGAGTGAGTGAGCGTGCAATTGAGTGACTGAGTTAGTGAGTATATACTTTTGTTTAAAGTAATAGAATAAGTCAAAAATGTAAATAATCAAGTGAAAAAAATAATAGAAATCCCTGAAAGAAAAGTAAACACAAATGATACCATAGAAAATGAAATAATGCAATAAGGAATTTCAAATAGCAGCCATTATTTTCAGATTTAGTCATAAAGAGAGAATGATAACTATGATATAAATGATAATAGATACAGATGGCGGACTCTTGTCATTATATATATTTAACAATGTCGTTTAGCCATTATGACGATTAGGCAAGCTGAGAATAACCATCGTGGATTTATGGGATGGAGGGGGAGGAGCTACGTGTGTGTGTGTGTGTGTGTGTGTGTGTGTGTGTGTGTGTGTGTGTGTGTGTGTGTGTGTGTGTGTGTGTGTGTAATCCCCTAATCTCCTCTTCTCTCCTCTTCTCACCACTCTTCTTTTCTCTTCTCTCCACCTCTCCTCTCTTCTTCTCCACTGTTCTCTCCTCTTCTTCTCTCCAATCTTCTCCATTTATCTCTCCACTCTTCTCTACTCTTCCTCTCTCTTCTCTTCTTCTCTCCAATCTTCTCCATTTATCTCTCCACTCTTCTCTACTCTTTCTCTCTCTTCTCTTCTTCTCTCCAATCTTCTCCATTTATCTCTCCACTCTTCTCTACTCTTCCTCTCTCTTCTCTTCTCTCCTCCTCTCCACTCTTCTCTCTTAAAACTCTCTCATCTAGTATTTTTGCCTTGTCATTTTTGTCATTCCTCTCTCTTCTTCCCTTTCTCTTTCTCTCTCACTGTGAAGAATATTGACATGTGAAATCCGGTTATTCATATTTTTCATCCCTCATGTTTTTCAGGGTTACAAAAACACCAAGAAAAAAATACACTGGATTTAATTTCAGAAAGGCACTTTTTTTTACACTACGTTATTCGTGTGTTGATTCCCTTTTTTTTGTAAGTTTGTATATTCATTTTTTTGTGTGGAAAATCTTATCTGCTATAACATATTTGCGGAGTCTTAGGTTTGTGAAGAGCTACATACTGAATGCTGAATTAAGTGGTTTGCTTTAATATTGCTGCGGCAGATCATGTAGAAATTGGAGAACATTGCTATTACTATCGTATTCATTGTGGTTTATATGTACCTTTATGTTAAATCCTCAAGTTATTACTTACGTTCATATTTCAGATTTTGGGGAGATTGCATCGTCTTTTTCCGTAAGTAGAACTTTTTTCCACCTAATTATGAAATGTTATCCTTTATTTATCTTCTAACTCATTTTTTGTATGGCTGCCTATGACAAATTTTCTAAATATTCGTTTTTCGATCTTATTTGAGAGTTTTGGAAGACACACATAATTCTCCATAAGATAATGGAGGTATAAGTCTGATAATTGTAGAGACTTTCTTGGGCTAAGTTAAAATGGTACTTCCAGTTTGTACACATTTATTTATAAGTCCAATAAGGAGCGTAAATATATTACAACCAGTAAAGTGAATGTGGTGAACAGCAGGGAGTGTCGGCGGAGCTCGTGATATGAGCGTCTTGTTGTATTCGTGGTCCGAGGTCTTCTGTTCTTCCTTCCCGGGACTCTGAATGCTACTCCGTTGTGTTACTAGCTGTTGTTGACATTTATAAATGCTGATACAAATACATTTGGCCTGTGTCCTACTTGCTCGAGCTAACAAAGTGCAAGCTGTACTTGGTTCTCACGACACGATGAACTAGGAAGGATATACATATAATTATATATCTATAATAATATAAGCGAAGGTGTGTCTGCCTGTCTGTCTGTCTGTCTGTGTGTGTGTGTGTGTGTGTGTGTGTGTGTGTGGTATAGGTTCCGCCCCCCGTGGCGCAATCACCTCATATGGCACATTTTTGGAACCAGGTCGACCAGGGGAAGGTTTTAAGCCCACTTATGAGATGATCTGATCCCTTTTTTTCTCTTTTTTTAGCAGCCTATTAGCGAGACGTGAAAAAAAAAGTGGGTTGCGAGAATTGAGGAAACCTTGATGTAGGGTGATGGGTAATGGGTGAGTGAATGGGTGGGGTGATGGGTAATGGGTGTGGGGTGATGGGTGAGTGAATGGGTGGGGGGTGATGGGTTGGGGGTGATGGGTGATGGGTGAGGGAATAGGTGGGGGGTGATGGGTAATGGGTGAGTGAATGGGTGTGTGGTGATGGGTAATGGTGAGTGAATGGGTGGGGGGTGATGGGTAATTGGTGAGTGAATGGGTGGGGGGTGATGGTAATGGGTGAGTGAATAGGGGGGGGGAATACATACATTTCTACATCCATGATTTCAGGAAAGTTAGAAGGGGCTATCTGGAGAGTCCGTGTTTGGTGGGCCGAAGGCCCACCAAACACAAGTGGTGGGCCGAAGGCCCACCAATAGCCCTCCTCAGGAGCTAGCCAAAAAGTCCGCCCGGAGGGCGGCTTTGCGGCTAGTATATATATATATATATATATATATATATATATGTATATATATATATGTATATATATATATGTATATATATATATATATATATATATATATATATATATATATATATATATATATAATAATATGTCTGTCTGTCCGCGATAGGTGCCGCCCCCTGTGGCGGAATCCCATCATATGTCACAGTTTTGGAATCAGGTTGACCAGGGGAAGGTTTTAAGCCCACTTATATGATGATCCAATCTATTTTTTTTTTTTTTTTTAGCAGCCTATTAGCGAGAACTGTGAAGAAAAAAAAGTGGGTTGAGAGAATTGAGGAAACCTTGATGTTGGGTGATGGGTAATAGGTGAGTGAATGGGTGGGGTGATGGGTAATGGGTGTGGGGTGATGGGTGAGTGAATGGGTGAGGGGTGATGGGTGAGGGAATAGGTGGGGGTGATGGGTAATGGGTGAGTGAATGGGTGTGTGGTGATGGGTAATGGGTGAGTGAATGGGTGTGTGGTGATGGGTAATGGGTGAGTGAATGGGTGGGGGGAATACATACATTTCAGGAAAGTTAGAAGGGGCTATCTGGAGAGTCTGTGTTTGGTGGGCCGAGGTGGTGGGTAATGGGGCTATCTGGAAAGTCTGTGTTTGGTGGGCCGAAGGCCCACCAATAGCCCTCCGCAGGAGCTAGCCAAAAAGGCCGCCCGGAGGGCGGCTTTGCGCCTAGTACATTATATTTTTGTAATCATATGTTTCTACCGTTCCTAAAAATATACTGTTTCTTTTGATGTTAAGTATATGAAAATATCCTGTATGGAAGTTATAATACGTGTTACACTTGTGTGATAATAGTTGTAATTCAATTATAATAGTAATGCAGGTTATTATATATGTTAGGAGTGATTACTGACTGACATTGCTTGGGCCGCTATATAATTTGTCCTCAAATTAGTCACATAAGAATTAACTAGGGAATAAAAAGAGGTAAAAGAAAATGTACACCTAACTAAAGGCTATATACATACATACATACAATATATACATCATACACTCTAAACTTCCCAAAGCTTAATTCCTATAGCTAAAAGTGTTAAATCTGAGCTAAATACACAGAAAAAATTTACGAAAAATTTGGCGGGACCAGAGATGGAAGGTTGGGCCGCTTGAATTCCAAGTATCATGTGGATATTGTTACAAATGCTAATGAGGAAAACAATGGTTTACATGATGTTCAACATCAAAGACAATGACATGGCCGAGTAAAAATATATATGTGCCAGTACTAGCGTGGGTAAATCCAAAATGTGTAAAAATCACTGAATAGAATTTCAAGTGCAAAGTGTGTAATGTAGATGGTAGCTAGGAAGCTTAAAAACTGTCCAATAGCTGTAAACAAAAAGTAGAAAAGTAGAAAGTAGCTGTAGAAAGAAAAATTGAGAAAACAACATTTCAAGTAATGAGGTTGAAATCCCGAAATAATCGTTGAAAACCCTGAATGTGTCAAGTAACGACGAAGGCGTTGACTGTAAAGCTGCTAGTGTGTACATAGTATAACAATTTATGAACTAGTAATAGTACTGTGTCAGTAAAATAATGCAATGGTTTGTAGAAATATAAGTAAAAATAGACAATACCTCGCCTGATACAATCTGTGTGGGTGCATTAGTGTGGGTAACTGTGGTATAAGTAACCTAGTAATATGTAAACAGTCAAAATGGATAAATAACATAGGTAGAGACATCGCTGGATACACATTAATGTGGTTGCATTGTTGTGGGCAAATCTAAGTTTGCCAAAAGAAATCAATCATAAATTATAATGATTCAATGCTTTTGTAGAAAATATTTTGACATCAGCGAGTGTAAAACTGACTGGCAGAGAAATTAAATTAAGTTTACACATATGAATTAACTTCAGAAAACATAGTGATGTATAACAAGTAGAGCGATGAGCACTCTTGTATTGATCTTGTAAAAATCATGTGCTAACGTAGCTTTATTTACCAATATAGTATGGATTATGCATGAGGACAGGAAACTGTCACTCAGGTGAATTTGAAATTTTTAGATTTGGGAGTCTTCACGGGAGTGAGAAACATAATGTACACCAAAATTTAAGTTTCCATACGAGTGGAATAGTAATACAGTAGCTTCCAAATGGAGGTAAATGTTATCAAAGGAAATGCAAATGTAGCTGGTGAAGCATTTCGAGCTGTAAAACGATAAGTTGGGCTTATTTGGTATAATGTGGAATAATACAGTAATCCTCATTAGGCTAATTTTTCATGCAACAGCTGAAACCTTTAATATTGGAAAAAATTATACTGGGCACAGTTTGATATGATATTGACCGTATCTGCCATGAAAGGAGACAAAGTGTCTGATACATGTATGGAGTTCTCAGAGATCAGCAATGATGTTGATGGTAAGGTTACAATGAACAGAGAACCATGTAAAATTTCTTGATGGGGTATAAATTTCCGAATAGGTTGATAGTGCCATGTGGTTGCAAAGGAAATGATTGCTCAATCGTCATTGAGAGGAAGTGTATTTCAGCTTTGGGTAAAAAATTATATTCGTCATTGGCGAACAATGTTACGATAGATAAGTTTATCTGTGATCAATCAATGTTTTCTGAGGTCTGTAGTAGAAACATAGTCATTCTTAATTTATCTGCGAGTTTGAATTCGTTGGTAAGTAATGATAAATTGTTAGTTAGTTGTACATTGGTAATACATGTGAGCATAATGTAGTTCATATAGATGTTGGCATGTGTATATAACCTAGTTTAATATGTTAGTAAGTACATAATCCTATCATTCAAGTAGTGATCGTGGTACAACAGGAAGAGCGTAAGTAATTCATTCTTGTAGGTAATGTAATTCATGTATGCATTTAATACGTAAGGAATCTATTTAAGTAAAAATATGTAACTTGTGCATCAATAAGTGCGTAAGTATTTCATGCAAGTAAATAATGTAAGGCAACAATAAGTGCGTAAGAATTCCTTCAATTGAAGAATGTAAGTAATTCATTCGAGAACAGTGCAACAGTAAGTGCAGTTTTAACTCTTACATAATAGTATTCTAATGTGAAATATACATAGTTTATCAAGTTTCTGTCATCCATTAGAGTTTCTATCCTGCAAGAGTTAAAAGGTAAAAATGGAAAATATATCAGTTTCTACTAGTAGTTGGTCAGAATAATATGTAGCTAAACCCAAAAAAATATCGTAAAACACCAATGTAAAGTATTTTCATGAGTGTATAACATTGGCTTGGTGTATTGTGTAGACATCTTCTAAAATGAGAACAACACACATTAAAATTTCAGAATACATGGTAAATGTAAAAGAATCAGGTGAACTGATATGAAATGTAATGAAATGGAATGGCATGGAATGGTATGAAACTACTATTTTTGCGTGTGTGACCGCAATTTGTGACGGTAATAATTTGTAGCTGTGTGTGTGTCATCAGCAAGTACAGGTGTGTCCTGTGTATCATTATTAGGGCTTGGTAAATCTTAACCTAACCTAAATATAATCCTCGAGCTACTCGTTTAACCTGGTCTATATGGACTGTCCTTGCATCATGGTACTTATAAATGTGCTGTATAGTTATTTTGTGTCCATGTTCAATGGCTATGACCCTGTAAGGTCCTTCAAATGTAGGATCTAACTTTGATGTTAACTGCTGCACCTGAAAGTATACTACATCACCTATAGCAATTGGCTTTTCTGCTGTGTATGGGCGTTGGTATTTCATCACGTCCTCCTTGGACAAATCAATAGCGTCTGTGACACGCTTGTATATTTTCTGAAAATCAGCCACTAACATTAACGAAGTCATCAAAATTATATATTGGCTGTGGACTCTATTCTAGGAGAGTGTAAGGTAGTCTTTTGTCTTGCCCAAAGACAATGAAATGTGGTGTTTCACATGTAGACTTGTGTAAGGAAGAGTTTAGTGTGGCAGATACTTGTGGCATCCATTCATCCCAATGTGAGCTGTAAGGTAGAGCTAATGACTTCAGTAGTTGTATTATCTTCCTATTTTGTCTTTCTACCATGCCGTTGCTGCTAGGGTGATAGCTAGTTATGTTACAATTGTTTATGTTGAATAGTTTGCAAATTTCAGTGAGAATTTGATTGTTGAACTCGGTACCATTGTCCGAGAGCAACGTGGATGGTGTATTGAATTTAAAGAAAACTTCATCCGTAAGTGCTTTTGCAACTGTTCGAGCCGTTTTGTCTTTCAGTGGTACCAACACTGAGAATCTAGAAAAATGATCAATGGCTACTAACAAGTATTGAGAACCAGATTCTGTTAGTGTGAGTTTTAGCAAGTCAATGGCTATTGTCTCCCAAGGTCCTTTAGGTGTAGAATAAGGTATCATAGGGGCAGGTTTTCCAACTGAACCCTTTGTTTCAGCGCATGACTGACGTGTATCTATGTTTGCAAAAATATCACGGCGCATGTATGGCCAAAATTATTCTAAACGTGCTTGGTGCAAACATCTATCTTTCTCAGGGTGGCCTGCAAGGCTAGAATCATGTAAAAGGGAAAGGAATCTCGGTATTAGTGTTGAAGGTACTACCAGCTGTGTAACCTGGCGTTTTGGTTCCTGTCTTGTCATGAGATATGTATCTTGCACCAAAAGGTTGTATTGTAGCCTAAACTCATAAAGTGGGACAGGTAATTTTGGCAATTGTGTATCATCTCCTGACTCCAAGTAGTAAATGATAGGAGGACAGAAGGGATCATTTCGCTGTTCCTCCTCAATGTTGGGAATAGCGATTTGAGTGTCATGTGTTGGTTGCTCAGGTGTTGCGGTTACAAGTGCAATATTCCGCGATAATGAATCTGCCACAAAATTTACTTTGCCTGGCAGATACTCAAATTTGGGGTAAAAGTCTAGTATCGTCAGGCGCCAACGTGCCAATTTGCCTGACAATTCTTTTGAATTGAACAATTCCACTACAGATGCATGGTCTGTTTTAACAAAAATGTTGTACCCATATATAACAGATTTGAAATGTTTTAAAAACCATACAGCCGCTAGAGCTTTTTATGTGTGGTTGAATAGTTACGCTCTGTGGGATTGAGAGTTCTGTTGGCATAAGCTAATGCACGCCATTTACCTCTATCATCTTTCTACATCAGAACAGCCCCAAGGTCTACATCTGATGCATCAGTTAAGAGTGTAAAGTGACTTGTATAATCTGGGTAAGCAAGGACTGGGGCATCACACAACAATGCCTTTAATTTACAAAATGCTTGTTCTTGCGGAGCTTCCCATGAAAATTCAACATCTTTCTTTAAGAGATGTGTTAGTGGACTTGCAATTCGCGAGTAATCCATGATAAATTGCCTGTAAAAACCACTGAGGCCCAAAACACGTCTGAGGGCTTTGACATTTTTAGGTGTTGGAAAGTTCATCATAGCATCTACCCTAGACGTGGTAATATGTAAACCATTTGCATCCAAAACATGACCCAAGAAAGAAATTTGCTTCTTCTTGAAGGAACATTTTGTTAGTTTAACCTATAAATTAGCATCTTTAAGTTTAGAAAGTACCCTGTCTAGCGTTCGTAGGTGAGAGTTCGTATCAGGGGTACAAATAACAATGTCGTCCAGGAAAGCATAAACTGTATCTCCTAGTAGTTCTGAGAAAACAGTGTTGATTAGATACAGAAATGCTAGTGGTGCGCCTGCTATTCCAAATGGTAGCTTTTTGAAAGCGTAATTGCCTGAAGGAGTACTGAACGCTGTGAGGTCCTTAGATTCTTCATCTAGCGGGGCCTGCCAGTATCCACTGACTAGGTCCAGTGTAGAGAACACTTTCTTATCTGGCCCTATGGACATCAGAATATCCTGTAATTCAGGTAAGGGATACCTGGAAATTTGACAAACATCATTTAGGCGCCGATATAATCTACGACCGGTCGCCAATCGCCTGTTTTCTTAGGGATCAAAAATAATGGAAAATTCCATGGGCTGGGGATGGTTTAATAACATCGTCCTCTAACATTTTCTTAACCATGCCATCAAGTATAGACCTTTGTGAGTGGGGTAATCTATATGCTGGAATATAGATAGGTTGTGTGTCAGGTAGCAAAGGAATGTGATGAGTAATAAGGTTTGTCGTGCTTAAAGAATCATCTTGTATGGCAATTGTGTCATGATTTGCAGTTAGTACTTGCAATTGGGCTTGTTTTGACTCCGGAAAATCCATTTCCTCTAAGGAAGGACGGAGGTCATCCTGAATACACTGTGCAATGTGCATGATCAGTGGTAGGGTCTCCATTTGACAAAATGAGAACTACTGGCAAAGTCGCAATCAAACCTACGGCCGCTGGTGTGACTACGAAATCTGCTAAGTACGTTCCTGTGTGCAAATTTTGAGTGCATGGTGACTTATTATGTATGTACATTATAGCAATGCCCATTTTGTTAACACTGCATAATGCTGATTCCATGAAAAGAGACTTCACACGTACTGATTCACTCAGAGAAATAGCCTCGCATTCTTCATTCACACCTGCAAGTTTCAGAGATACCAAAAGAGATTCGCGACTGTTTAGTGAGACGTTTCCCACCAGACAGCCACGATGCGTCTCAGAATCTTGCGAAGGACAGAGAACAGTAGTGGTAGTACAAGAATCAGATTCAGTGTTACTCAGTGAAACTATTTCACTGTGAGCTGTCACCTCTGATGGCCGCTCGGGCACGCTAGTTATTGCATGTACGTCAATTTCAGGAGCTTGCACTGTTGCAGTACTAAATGTAAGCACTGTTGAAGGATGTGTTATTTCGGGTATAACTGTTCCATAATACCTAATCCCGTGTATGTGTGGACAACCTTCAATGCATTTTTCTCGCATCGTAGATATACCTATCAGGAAGTCAGCAGGGAATGATAATCCTTGTGATATATGGAAACAGATAGGTGTTGCAGGCACGAATTCCTCAAACTTTAAGTTAAGTCATACTTTACCAATGACAGGGCATTTCTTACAATCTAAACCTGTCAGTCTGATTGACGGAGATTGTAAGAAGAGGACATATTTCGTTTCTTTACGTAATGCATTCAACGCATCTATGTCCATGATATTTGCTCCTGCACCTGTGTCCATAAAAGCAGTTAATTGCTTGTCCTTGTGTATGACAGGCACAGTGAGGACTTCGTATAAAGTAGATGTTCCTATCTGTACCTCGGTTAAATCATCATCATTTACCGTAATGTCACTTCGAATCAATCAATCAATCATTAGGGGCATACGCCGGGGGGCGCATCGCCTCGCCCACCCTACGACGCCACTCCCGGGGTCACCACGCGTGAGTTCTCATGCAGGCTTCTTTCCCATACCAAGCAGCTCTCGACAAGAAACATCAACCTGGCCCAGCCACGAGCCTTGTGGGCGCCCCCTTGGCCTCCTCCACGCCGGATTGTCTCTTACAAATACAACCCGATGGGAAGGAACGGTTTCAGGGTAGCGTGCCACATGCCCATATAGCCGAAGTTGGCGATGGTCTATGCCGGTAATAGGCCTCGATTCAGTCTCACGGTGCATTCGCTGATTTGACACGTAATCATCCTAGCGATACCCCATGATTCTGCGAAGACACTTATTACCAAAGGCATTGATTCATCTCTTCAAGTCACTATTTAGTGTCCATGTCTCACAACTATAGAGTAAGACAGGGATCACAAGCGACTTGAACATCCGGATCTTTGTCCTCCTGCACAGGTACCGACAACGCCAAATATTCTCGCTGAGCGAGTCCATAACACCGTGGGCTATGCCAATCCACCGTAAGGCTTCTTGACGTGACCCGCCGTCATTATGGACTGCGCTACCAAGGTATGTAAAACTTTCCAAGATCTCAATGTCCTCGCCACACGCATGAACAGACTGTACTGCTTCATCTAGTAATTCTCCAAACACCTGGACCTTGATCTTAAGCCAGAAGACCTCAAGTCTCAAAGTCTTTGCCTCCTCGTGCAGCGCCTCGAGAGCCATCACTAGGACCTCCAGCGACTCAGCAAAGATTACTGCATCATCGGCAAAGACAAGATCAGTGATCTTGGTGTTGCCGACGGATGCTCCACAATAACTTTGATCTACAACCTTGTCTAATACCCAGTCCATACAAGCGTTGAAAAGTGATGGGGCAAGGACGCACCCTTGCCTCACTCCTGTATTCACAAGAAAGAAGCTGGATACACCTGCCCCACACTTCACAGCACTCTCAGTCCCGGAATACAGACCAGTTATCAAACCAATAGTATTTGCAGGAATCCCGCGAAGTCGCAGAAGATCCCAGAGTGACTCACGATGCACTGAGTCAAACGCCTTCTTGAGATTAACATAGGCTGCAAGCATCCCCTGTCGAAACTCACGTCGGCGTTCCACCAGGACACGAAGCGCTAGGATACTTCGAAGGTCACTTCGAAGGTACCCTGTAAATGCGTGCTCAGTAAAAGGAACTGCAATAATAGGTCTAACTTTGTCTGGCATGGGTAGAGGAAAAAATTGCTTTTCTATGTTAACTTCTGGTGAAGTCTGTCTCATTTCCTCATTGTGTGTGTCGGCATGGGGGACATGTGTTACGTAGGGGCGTTTTGTACGGCGCCCATACCTTCCCCCATCGACTAGAGGGATTAAGTGTTGTTGCCTTTGCCGCAAACTACGGCACTCGTTAGAGTTATGTCTCCAGGAATTGTAGTATATACAGTACTGTTTCCTGTAAAATGCGTACTGATTGTAGTCTATTGATCTACAATGTGACAGAGTATGTCCTGGGACCTTGCAAAAGACACAAAAATACCTATTATATGAGTATTTGTAGCTATCATGTCTTTGGAATTGCCGCTTCACCTGATACGGTGTACTTGTGTAATGCCTATGTAGCATATTGCGGGAATAATATTTACTTCTACCGTGTGTAGAAGGGAAAAAGTTGTGGTAATACCGTGGTCTAAAACTTCGCCTATAGTATGAGGAATATATAGCTGTTTGCTGAGCACCACGATTTAAGCGCCATGACGGTGTCTGAAGAGATGTAATGTACGTAGCCATTGTAAATGGAAATGGAAATGTATGTTAAAACAGCACTATAATTCTTCTAGCGTTGAGATTGCTCGTAAATGTGTTGTGTATCTGAACTGTTAGACACGTAATGTATACCTTCTCACCACTGCGTTAGACACTAAAGGATGAACTGCCCACCCAAAACTGAAAAATATTACTTTGCTGGTAGCTACTAGCATTGGTGAATGATAAGGTGAGGTCCCGGTGAGTGAAGGATGAACACAGCCGGTGGTTGGGTGACTGGATGAAGGATGATCAGTGGCCGGATACTACACAATCTGTTAAAGAGGTCATATAAGAAAAAGAAAAAAACATATAAATATTCAAATAAGAAATATGAACGATATACTCAGGCAGTTGTGTTGGTGCGCCGCGCGCTCAAGTCCGTAGGTGATGAACGGGTGGTAGTGGCAGTGGTAGTGTCGCGTCAGCTTTCTGGTGCGGGCTGGTGCGGAGCTGAGTCAGCTGTCCGGTGCGGGCGGTAGGGAGGTGGTGGTGTTGCCGGTGGGGGATGGAGCTTGTGTTGCTGTGTTGCTGGAGGGAATTGGTGTTGCGCTGGACCATGACGAGATGCTTGGGGTGTTTGCCGGATATATGTGTGTGTTGTACAGGTTCCTGACGGTCGTTCGTAATGTGAACGCTGGTATCTTGACTGTGGAGAGTGGTGAGACGTTGATGTCAGGCAGCGCGGTGTTATGCAGTGGAGCGCCGTCGGCCATGTGTGTAAAGTATGCGTTGACACTGCAGGTTTGCTTGTAGAAGTAATGTCTCTTATCTTGTAGATGGAAATTTGATATACGTCTTGCTTATAGACTTGTAGTTAGTTGATGGCTGGTTGTGTTGCGTTAGTTTACGGCTTGATAACGAAGATAATGGCTTGGTTGTGCTGGCTGGTTGCGGTAAAGGTACGTAGGATGCTTGGTTGATGGATGTGGTTGCGGTAATGGTTATTAACTGGCTGGTTGTGTTTGTTATACGCACCGGAGAACGTTACACTAATGTGGTTGTACGTTGTTGTACTTTGTAGTACATGGGAGAGTTAAGTTGAACGTATATATAGCTTCGTATAGCTTATGTAGGAGTAGCTGCTTGTTGTAGACCGGCATATAATCTTGGTAGAACGTTGAAGAGCTGTGTAATGTTCTGAGTTAGTTAACTCTTGTAGAGGTTTGTAGATTTGCTTGTAGAAGTGCGTAGGGTAACTTTTTCACACCACGTACGCCACCATTTATAAGTCTGATAATTGTAGAGACTTTCTTGGGCTAAGTTAAAATGGTACTTCCAGTTTGTACACATTTATTTATAAGTCCAATAAGGAGCGTAGATATTTTACAACCAGTAAAGTGAATGTAGTGAATAGCAGGGAGTGTCGGCGGAGCTCGTGATATGAGCGTCTTGTTGTATTCGTGGTCTGAGGTCTTCTGTTCTTCCTTCCCGGGGTTCTGAATGCTACTCCGTTGTGTTACTAGCTGTCGTTGACATTTATAAAAGCTAATACAAATACATTTGGCCTGTGACCTACTTGCTCGAGCTAATAAAGTGCAAGCTGTACTTGGTTCTCACGACACGATGAACTATGAAAGATATACATATGATTATATATACATTATATTTATATAATTTTATGTTTCTACCGCTCTTAAAAATATACTGTTTCTATTGATGTTAAGTACATAAAAATATCCTGTATGGAGTTATAATACGTGTTACACTTGTGTGATAATAGTTGTAATTCAATTTTAATAGTAATACAAGTTATTATATATGTTAGGAGGGATTACTGACTGACAGAGGTTATCTTAATAATTCACATTCTCCACTCTACTTTTCCTTCCCCCTATTATATCTGGGACTCTACTTTTCCTTCCCAATTTTTATCTGCAACTTTACTTTTCCTTCCCAAATTTTATCTGGGACTCTACTTTTCCTTCTCAATTTTTATCTGGGACTCTACTTTTCCTTCCCCCTTTCTGTCTTTTTAACCTACAGTAAACATTCATCTTTTCCTTCTACCAATCACCGTCGTTCTCATACCACGCCATACTTACCACACCCGGGTGTTTGTTTTTATAGAGATGCTGTTTGACTTCATCTTGGTGTCTGCGTCTTCGAGATTACGTCTGTCACCCTCTAGACAAGACAGTAAGGGGAGTGTCTGGTTCCCCTTTGAACCAACCGCCTTTCCCCTCACCCACCGTCCTCTTACCGCCGGATGTGAGGGGAGGTGTTTTATTCCCGAGGACATGGCGCCGCAGGGTTTGGCTCTCCCAACGTTTTCCAAACATGTTTTATACTGGATTCGCGGTATGTGGTTTTCATTCCGTTTTTTTTTCTTTCTCACCTTCTTTCTGTGTTGATGAGTGACTTTTCTTCGTGTTTTGTGGCTACGATTTGTTCTCCTTTGATTTATGAAGTGTTAGATTTCGTGTTGCGCCTCTCACATAGTTTCAATTTTAAGTCTATTTTTTTTTATTTGAGGTTTTTATGATGATTAATATGTTCAGTGTTCGTAAAATATCCGTCCATCCCTTGCCTCACTATATTTCATGTGTATTTGACGTAAAATTTAATCTGAACTGGAAGGTTTTTGGTGTTGTCTGGTGCGCGGCCAGCCAACAAGTAGACGTATATTTCAATGCTCTCAGCGGCGTCACGTCAGATTGTTGGCGGAAAGGAAACGGAAAACAGTTGACCAGGACGTTGTTGTCGTGTTGATAATACTTGTGGTCTCTGCTGTCGTGTTGGTAATACTTGTGGTCTCTGCTGTCGTGTTGATAATACTTGTGGTCTCTGCTGTCGTGTTGATAATACTTGTGGTCTCTGCTGTCGTGTTGATAATATTTGTGGTCTCTGCTGTCGTGTTGGTAATACTTGTGGTCTCTGCTGTCGTTTTGATAATACTTGTGGTCTCTGCTGTCGTGTTGGTAATACTTATGGTCGCGTTGTTATCGTGTTGGTAATACTTGTGCTCCCTGCTGTCGTGTTGGTAATACTTATGGTCGCGTTGTTGTCGTGTTGGTAATACTTGTGGTCTCTGCTGCCGTGTTGGTAATACTTGTGGTCGCGTTGTTGTCGTGTTGGTAATACTTGTGGTCTCTGCTGCCGTGTTGGTAATACTTGTGGTCGCGTTGTTGTCGTGTTGGTAATACTTGTGGTCTCTGCTGTCGTTTTGATAATACTTGTGGTCTCTGCTGTCGTGTTGGTAATACTTATGGTCGCGTTGTTATCGTGTTGGTAATACTTGTGTTCCCTGCTGTCGTGTTGGTAATACTTATGGTCGCGTTGTTATCGTGTTGGTAATACTTGTGTTCCCTGCTGTCGTGTTGGTAATACTTGTGGTC
>JACEEZ010018065.1:60000-82500 GCA_016584305.1 Chionoecetes opilio
AGAGAGAGAGAGAGAGGAGAGAGAAGAGAGAGAGAGGAGAGAGAGAAGGGGAGAGAAGGAGAGAGAGAGAGAGAGAGAGAGGAGAGAGAGAAAATAAGGAGAGAAGAGAGAGAGAGAGAGAGAGAGAGAGAGAGAGAGAGAAGAGAGAGAGAAGAGAGAGTAAACATTTTTGTATATAAAATTAAGTGAAACAAACTATTGATTAAAGAAAGTATATTAATCATATTAATACGAAGTTCGTGTGTGGTGTGTGTTGTGTGTGTGTGTGTGTGTGTGTACTGACTGAAGTGCTGGTGAAGGCTAAGTGACTGCCATTTCCACTACATGCTTTATATATGGGTCCGGGGCCCTGATATCTCCACTTAGCTTATAGGATGTAAATGGATCAGAAAGCCTTGCTTGAGGCACAAGAAGGATAAAGTTTTTTTGCACCTCGAACGTCACCTTTTTAAAATGTCCCTTTTGTGGTTGGTTTGTGCAGGAGTTAAAACATAATTACCAGATTAGCCTCTCTCTCTCTCTCTCTCTCTCTCCCCTCTCTCTCTCTCTCTCTCTCTCTCTCTCTCTCTCTCTCTCTCATTCTCCTCTCGCCCTACACACACCCACACACACACACAACACCCCACAAACCCCACACACACACACACACACACACACACACACACAAAACACACCCTTGCTCTCAGTGTTACGAATATATTTTTGCTATAGCCATTATTTTTTCCGAAAACAAAGAATGTAAATTTTTTTAAAAGTTACTTCATCCTTCTGATGGAGGAAGGACCCAGTTGAAGGGCTCAATGGAAGGAGGAAGGGAGGGAAAGAGGTGAGGGAGGGAGGGGGGGCTGTTAAATTGTCATTAGCTGTTGGTGCGGAATTTAAAAACTATAAATTACTCATCAGGGAGCTATAAAGTCGGGGAAAGGTTTTAAACAGGTGTGGCTATTTAGGGGGGGGTGGAGCGGGTCTCCAAGAAAGGGGACTGAGCGAACATTTGTAGACAAGGAAAAGATTTGAGAAATTGATGGGATTGACTCGCCCCAAGTGTTCGCGAAGTACATGGCGTGACTGTATCCCACATTTACCGTAATCCAAGATGGCTGCCATCACGGGTACCGAATACCAGAAATTAGCATATCTTCCAAACTAATAGAGCTATAAATGCAAACAAAGTGTCTAATCATATGTTTTGGGGGCCAGAGAATTCATTTACAGCGTTATTAATAAGATTAAGATATTTCTAAAGCTTGATTGTGACAAGACTCCCTGATTGCATAGCACATGTAACTAAATGAGCTAGACAACTCGAACTACCTATAATCTAGTCAACTTGAACTTATCCACATCATATATGTATAACTTAATCTAACATCCTGAGAGCATAGTCATCCAGAGACTCGTCTTCCTGTTCACTGCATCTTTGGTGCAGGTGATTTCCTTGCAGTGACCACAAGTCGGGTGACAGGGCATGATCTACCAATGAATTAAACAACTAAAACTACCTACGTATAGTCTAGTCTACTTAAACTTATGCACATCCATTCCCCAAATTTTAACATCCAGACAGTTTAATCATCCAGAAGCTCTGCTTCACTGTTCACTGCAGCATTGGTATAGGTGATTCCTTTGCAGTCACCACAAGCCAGGGTGCACAACAGTCCATTAATGCGACAGGAACAGGTTTTTTTGTCGCACTTGCCGTGGCAGTTGCATTTGACTAGCTTCAGCAAGGATGCTGGAGCAGCATCCCTCTGCATCCTCACTGGCTTTGTGGAGCAACCAGCCCCACTTGGTTGGATCAAGATGATTGCCTAGCCAGGTCTGTACCTGGTGTACACTCGGTAACTGGGGTACTTGGCTGCAATCGCAGGTGGGTGGGAGAGATTCAGGAGGCAGATAGACCGACCTGGACGCCACCTTGCTACTGAACCTGGCTGCTCTTTCAAAGTCTAGGGTATTTCCAGGCTTAACAGTTGTACCAGGACTTCTTAGAGAGGCCTGGCCCTGCCTTTTTGGGACATCATAATGGGTTTGATTTGGCTTCATAATAAGCTGGCATGATCCTTGAGCTGATGGCATTTGCTCATTGCCATGCCCTTTTCCCTATGCTGTATGGCCTTGACGTCGTATAAACACCCTGTGACGGCATGTAAGAAGAGCAACAATGCAGTAAGGTCAGGGGCTAGATGATCATGTAGGTCCGGATGTTGGGGAATCTTGCTGGCTGTCTGCAGGAATTTTGACATGATGTCTGGGAACTGAGATGGTGCAGCAGCAGGACCAGCAGGTCAGTGTCGCCCCCAACAACTGCCACTGATCTCCTTTTGGCCATGGCACATGCTGTTTGACACAATGTGAGTCAGCATACTAGCACTGTGATGGAGTTCAACTCCAGCTTTCTCACTCCACTGCCAATGAAGTACAGAAACTTCTGCTTGTTCCTGGGGTTTGCGAGGAATGTCTTCTTCTTCATAGACAACTGCATTTCTGGCTTGAAGTTAACTTTGCTCCGATGTATTTTGAGCTGGCACGTCTCTGGTGTGCTTCACCCTTTGGTAGAGGGGACCACTTTCATAGCCATCAAATATAAAAACAGCATGTCTGTAGTGGCGATGTACATACTGCACATACAAACTAGACAGATTGGCATTTTGTTGTTGTTTGGGCCCATGGCAGCCGTTGCAAGAGTGCACCCCCCATCAAGGACGTACACCACATCACTGGACTTTTGACTTACTACAAAGGATGGTACCTTCTTCACCAGGCCTGTCTGGAGGCTGGCCTTGTCGGGCAGACGCATCAGGAGACTGGTGTCAAACAGAGTTGTGGGGCAAGCTGAAAACTCGTATGGTGAAAAAGGCTTTCTGTGTCAAACGTCCCTGTTTCTGCCACAAAAAGGGGCGCTGGAACAACTGTTCGGGTCGATCTCCAGGCTTTTCTCCTCCTACTGCAATGTAAGTTGAGGCAGAAAGTGTGGTGACCTAAATCTCTCTTGCAGAACGTGTTCTCTGCTACCGATTTGCCCTGCATAGATTTCAGTATGGCATGACGAACTGACTCTGCTCTTTCTACATTCACAGACTTGTCAGCTATGACTCCAGATGACAGACTATGCTGTTACCTCGAATCCTGGGAGAAGGGTTTTCGTTCAGAGAAGTAGTTCAGGATGGTATGCACATCCTTGGCATCTCTGGTCATCCTATCAGCTGACCTGTCCTTGTGAACCTCTGCTTCCTTGATGTCTTGAAGGCCGGTCACTTCTCTCATGGCCCTGTTGACTTCTCCACATGCTGGGGTGGACAGCAACCATATCAGACTTGTTGACTGTTCAAACCCCCGACCTCTTGTCAGACCACCAGCGGCCTTAACGTTCCTCATGCGAACTTGTTCGGTATACAGGTCACTGTATATTCCTGCCCAGTAGTTGTTGCTTCTTCTCAGGACAAAGAGGCCATCAACAAACTTGCTGTATATGTGTGGATGACTATCCTGGAGCTTCTCCATCTTGTTCAAGTACAAGACAAGGGACTTTGTGTAGTTGTGAGGGTTACATGTCAATTGGTACTGAGGTGATTGCTAATGATGTCATATGTTCCCCAAGACATTTCGGTCTCAAGTCATATTATACTCAAGTCAATTGAGTACCAGTCCAAAGTGTAACCTAATCAATTTGTCCCTTGTCCAACTCGTCCCTTGTCCAACTTCTCCCCTGGTCAATCCGTCATCAAGCCGGTTTGAACGGCTCTGGCGCGCATGTATCGAGTAAATTTCGTCAGAGAGAGAGAGAGAGAGAGAGACAGAGAGAGAGAGAGAGAGAGAGAGAGGAGAGAGAGAGGATGAGGGAGAGAAGGACGAGAGAGGAGAGAGAGGAGAGAGAGAGAAGGAGAGAGAGAGAGGATACAAACATACAGCATATATATATATATATATACTAGCCGAAGCCGCCTTCCGGGCGCCCCTTTTTGGCAGCTCCTCGGAGGGCTATTTTGGGCCTTCGGCCCCCCCAACCTATGTTGGTGGGCCTTCGGCCCACCAACACAGGACTCTCCAGATAGCCCTTCTAGCTTCCTGAAATCATGGGGTAGAAATGTATGTGTTTAACGCAACCCATTAAATCACCCCCAACCCATTCACATCACCCCCAAAACCCATTCACCAACCCCATTACCCATCACCCCCCACCCATTCACTCACCCATTTTGGGCAATTGGTGGGCCTTTGGCCCACAACCTGTGTTTGGTGGGCCGAAGGCCCACCAAACACAGACTCTCCAGATAGCCCCTTCTAACTTTCCTGAAATCATAGATGTACAAATGTATGTATTCCCCTCACCCATTCACTCACCCATTACCCATCACCCCCTACCCATTCACTCACCAATTACCCATCACCACACACCCATTCACTCACCCATTACCCATCACCCCCCACCTATTCCCTCACCCATCACCCATCACCCCCAACCCATCACCCCCCCACCCATTCACTCACCCATCACCCCACACCCATTACCCATCACCCCAGACCCATTACTCATCACCCCACCCATTCACTCACCCATTACCCGTCACCCTACATCAAGGTTTCCTCAATTCTCGCAACCCACATTTTGTTGTCACAATTCTCGCTAATAGGCTGTTAAAAAAAAGAAAAAAAAAGTGATCGGATCATCTCATAAGTGGGCTTAAAACCTTCCCCTGGTCGAGCTGGCTCCAAAACTGTGACATATGATGGGATTCCGCCAGGGGGGGCGGCCCCTATCGCGGACAGACAGATAGACAGACAGACAGACAGACACACTTTCGCTTATATTTTTATTATATAATATATATATATATATATATATATATATATTATTATATATAAAATGTGTGCGTGTGAGAGAGAGCGTGCATGTGTGTGTGTGTCAGATGAGGATGGAGGGAAGGGGGGAGGGGAGGTAGTAAGAAGAAAGGTGAGGTCTACAGTCTGTGGTCAGGTCATGGTGAGACCCTCTCATCCTACGTCTTTCTACACACACACACACACACACACACACACACACACACACCAATTGATGCTCCGTAGTGTAGTGCCTAGCACGCTCGGTTCACAACCGAGAAGTCTCGGGTTCAATTCCCTGGTGTAGCGGAGAAAGATGGGCGGTCTCCTTCAAACCAGAGCCCCTGTCCACCCAGTAGTGAATGAATACCTGGTGTTAGCCGGGTGGCACTTTTCATAAGTCCTCCTGCTTTTGGTGCAACCACTCAGCTGCCTGACTTGCTCTACGCTTGGCTGTAGCGCCGAAACTATCCACATGATTTTCTCGAAAATACCCTCATTGTGATTCCCACACAAAGTTACCTATGGCTGATCAAGAAACTTAACCTTTGCTAACTGTAACCTAACGTAACCGCGAATTTTTGTGGACCAAATATCACAGTGGCTGTACCAAACCCGCAAGGACTTGGGAAAAGTGTTGCCCGGGGTTGTGTCCTGTCTCCCGTAATCATGGTTTCGGCCAACAGTAAGAGTAAGCACTAAGGAAGCAAAATGAAAATGTAGATATGGTGACGGCGCCATAAGAGTGTAGCTGAGGCCCTGTAAAGTACAACTAGATGAATACACACACCTATGATACCACTGGATGCCACCTGAGTGGCTTGGTGGTTTAGATTAAACTTTAGAGCGCCACGCCCAATTCTATGGTCGGACGTTCGATCCTCGGCGCCCCTTGTTCCCGGGGATTTTTCACCGAGAAATTCAGGCGGTTTCTGTCTCCCTTGAGCAAGGGGATGGGTGTGTGGTGTGTGAGGTTCCAGGATTACCCATAGATTGGTCATACTGTAATTATAGTTTCAAGCTCTCTCCGGGAGGGCAAAACTGACGATCGCGAGTCAAGCTCGCATGGACAAGACCATGGTGATCACAAAATCACCAAACTTCCGCACACACACACGCACACAACACACAACAAACACAATTTCTTCTTCAGGGGGGGGAGTTAATTGCTTGTCCTTGTGTATGACAGGCACAGTGAGGACTTCGTATGAAAGTAGATGTCAATCTGTACTCGGTGAAATCATCATCATTTACCGTATGTCACTTCGAATCAAATCATAATCATTAGGGGCATACGCCGGGGGGCGCATCGCCTCGGCCCCACCCTACGACGCCCACTCCCGGGGTCACACGCGTGAGTTCTCATGCAGGCTTCTTTCCCATACAAGCAGCTCTGACAAGAAACATCAAACCTGGCCCAGCCACGAGCCTTGTGGCGCCCCTTGGCCTCCTCCACGCCGGATTGTCTCTTACAAATACCAAACCCGATGGAAGAAACGAGTTCAGGGTAGCGTGGCCACATGCCCATATAGCGAGTGGCGATGGTCTATGCCGGTAATAGGCCTCGATCAGTCTCACGTGCATTCGCTGATTGACACGTAATCATCCTAGCGATACCCATGATTCTGCGAAGAACTTATACCAAAGGCATTGATACATCTCTTCAAGTCACTATTAGTGTCCAGTCTCACAACTAAGAGTAAGGACAGGGATCACAAGAGACTTGAACATCCGGATCTTTGCCTCCTGCACAGGTACAGGACAACGCCAAATATTCTCGCTGAGGCGAGTCCATAACACCGTGGGCTATGCCAATCCACCGTAAGGCTTCTTGGACGTGACCGCCGTCATTATGGACTGCGCTACCAAGGTATGTAAAATTTCCAAGATCTCAATGTCCTCGCCACACGCCATGAACAGACTGTACTGCTTCCATCTAGTAATTCTCCAAAACACTGGACTTGATCTTTAAGCCAGAAGGACCTCAAGTCTCAAAGTCTTTGCCTCCTCGTGCAGCGCCTCGAGAGACCCATCACTAGGACCTCCAGCGACTCAGCAAAGATTACTGCATCATTCGCCAGAACAGATCAGTGATCTGGTGTTGCGACGGATGCTCCACAATTAACTCTGATCTACAACCTTGTTCTAATACCCAGTCCATAAAGCTGTTGAAAAGTGATGGGGCAGGAACGCACCCTTGCCCACTCCTTATTCACAAGAAAGCAGCTGGATTACACCTGCCCCACACTTCACAGCACTCTCAGTCCCGGAATACAGACCAGTTATCAAACCCATAGTATTTGCAGGAATCCCGCGAAGTCGGCAGAAGATCCCAGAGTGACTCACGATGCACTGAGTCAAAACGCCTCTGAGATTAACATAGGCTGCAAGCATCCCTGTCGGACATCACGTCCGGCCCGTTAAACAGGACACCCCGAAGCGTAGGATACTTCCGAAGGTCACTCGAGGTACCCTGTAAATGCGTGCTCAGTAAAAGAACTGCAATAATAGTCTAACTTTGTCTGGCATGGGTAGAGGAAAAAATTGCTTGTCTATGTGAACTTATGGTGAAGTCTGTTCATTTCCTCAATGGTGTGTGTCGGCATGGGGAACATGTGTTACGTAGGGGTCGTTTTGTACGGCGCCCATACCTTCCCTATCGGACTGGAGGGATTAAGTGTTGTTGCCTTTCGCAAAACTACGGCACTCGTTAGGAGTATGTCCCCGGAATTGTGATATATACAGTACTGTTTCCTGTAAAAATGCGTACTGATTGTAGTCCTATTGGATCCAATGTGACAAAGTATGTCCTGGAACTTGCAAAAGACACAAAAATACCTATTATTGCGTATTTGAGATATCATGTGTTGGAAATTGCCGTTTCACCGATCGCGTGTACTTGTGTAATGCCTATGTTGCATTTGCGGGAATAAGATTACTTTTACCGTGTGTAGAAGGGAAAAAGTTGGGTAATACCGCGTCTAAAACTTCGCCTATAGTATGAGGAAATATATAGTGTTTGCTGGCACCACGATTTAAGCGCATGAACAGGCGGTTGTGGTGCTGTCTGAACAGATGTAATGTTTTTTTTTTTTTTTACTCTACGTAGCATTGTAAATGTAAATGGAAATGTAGGTTAAACAGCACTATAATCTTATAGCGTGAGATGCTCGTAATGTGTTGGTATCTGAAACTGTACGACAACGTAATGTATACTTCTCACACTTGCGTTAGACACTAAAGGATGAAACTGCCCACCCAAAAACTGAAAAATATACTTTGCTGGTGACTACTAGATTGGTGAATGATAAGGTGAGGTCCCGGTGAGTGAAGATGAACACAGCCGGGGGTGGTGACTGGATGAAGATGATCAGTTGGCCGGATACTACAAAATCTGTAAAGAGGTTCATATAAGAAAAAGAAAAAAACATATAAATATTCAAATAAGAAATCAGGAACGATATACTCAGGCAGTTGTGTTGGGGGCGCCGCGCGCTCAAGTTCCGTAGGTGATGAAACGGGTTTTAGTGGCAGTGGTAGTGTCGCGGCAGCTTTCTCTGGTGCGGGGCTCGGTGCGGAGCTGAGTCAGCGGTTCGGTGCGGGGCGGTAGGGAGGTGGTGGTGTTGCGGTGGGGGATGGAGCGTGTTGCTGTGTTGCTGGAGGGAATGGGTGTTGCGAGAGACCCATGACGAGAGGCTTGGGGTGTTTGCGGATATATGTGTGTTTTGTACAGGTCCTGACGGTCGTTCGTAATGTGAACGCTGGTATCTTGACTGTGGAGAGTGGTGAGCCGTTGATGTCAGGCAGCTCTGTGTTATGCAGTGGAGCTGCCGTGGACATGTGTGTAAAGTATGCGGGACACTGCAGGTTTGACTTGTAGAAGTAATGTCTATATCGTGTAGATGGAAATTGATTATAGTCTTGATATAGACTTGTAGTAAGTTGATGTGCTGGTTGTTGTTGCGTTAGTTAACGACTTGATAACGAAGATAAATGGCTGGTTGTGCTGGTGGTTGCGGTAAGGGACGTAGGATGCTTGGTTGATGGGATGTGGTTGCGGTATGGTTATTAACTGCTGGTTGTGTTGTGATACGCACCGGAGAACGTTACACTAAGTGGTTGTACGTTGTGTACTGTGGTCAGTACATGGGAGAGTTAAGTTGACGTATGACTAGAGCTTCGTATAGCTTATGTAGGAGTAGCTGCTTGTTGTAGACCGGGCCATATAATCTTGGTAGAACGTTGAAAGCGCTGTGTAATGTTCTGAGTTAGTTAACTCTGTAGAGGTTTGTAGAATTGCTTGTAGAAGTGCGTAGGGATAACTTTTTCACACACGCGCCACCATTGATAAGTTCTGATAAAGTGTAGAGACTCTCTTGGGCTAAGTTAAAATGTTACTTTCCAGTTTGTACAAATTATTATAAAGTCCAATAAGGAGCGTAGATTTTTACACCAGTACAAGTGAAGTAGTGAATAGCAGGAGTGTCGGCGGAGCCTCGGGATATGAGCGTCTTGTTGTATTCGTGTCTGAGGGTCTTCTGTTCTCTTCCCGGGGTTTGAATGCTACTCGTTGTGTTACTAAGGCTGTCGTGACATTTATAAAAGCTAATACAAAAATTTGCCTGTGACATACTTGCTCGAGCTAATAAGTGCAAGCTGTACTGGTTCTCACGACACGATGAACTATGAAAGATATACATATGATTATATTACATTATATTTATATAAATTTTATGTTTCTACCGCTCTTAAAAAAATACGTTTCTATTTGATGTTAAGTACATAAAAAATATCCTGTATGGAGTTATAATAGTGTTACAATGGTGTGATATAGTTTGTAATTCAATTAATAGTAATACACGGTATTATATATGTTAGGAGGGGATTATGACTGACAGAGGTATCTAAAATTCACATTCCCACTCTCCTTTCCTTCCCCCTATTATATTCTGGGACTCACTTCCTCCCAATTTTATCTGCAACTTTACTTTTCCGTCCCAATTTTTATCTGGAGACTCTACTTTTCCTCTCAATTTTTTATCTGGGGACTCTACTTTTCCTTCCCCCTTTCTGTCTTTTTAAACATACAGAAAAATTCATATTTTCCTTATACCAATCAACCGTCGTTCCGTACCACGCCATTACTTACCACCAACGGTCGGTTTGTTTTTATAGAGATGCTGTTTGACGTAATCTTGGTGTCTGCGTCTGCGAGATTACGTCTGTCACCTCTAGACAAGACAGTAAGGGGAGGTCTGGTTCCCCTTTGAACCAACCGCTTCCCCTCACCACCGTCCTCTTACGCCGGAGGTGAGTGGAGTGGTTTTTTCCGAGTGACAGGCGGCCGCAGGGTTTGGGCTCTCCCAACGTTTCCAACACTGTTTTATACTGGATTCGCGGTATGTGGTTTTCATTCCGTTTTTTTTTTCTTTCTGACTTCTTTCGTGTTGATGAGTGAGGGGGGGGGGGGGGGGTGGGGGGGGGGGGGGGTGCGGGGGGGGGGGGGGGGGGGGGGGGGGGGGGGGGGGGGGGGGGGGGGGGGGGGGGGGTCTTTTCTTCGTGTTTGTGTGCTACGAGTTGTTCTCCTTTGATTTATGAAGTGTAGAATTTCGTGTTGCGCCTCTCCATAGTTTCAATTTTAAGTCTATTTTTTTTATTTGAGGTTTTATGATGATTAATTATGGTCAGTGTTCGAAAATTCCGTCCATCCCTTGCCTCAACTAATTTCATGTCGTATTTGACGTAAAATTTATAGAACTGAAGGTTTTTGGTGTTGTTGGGTGCGCGGCCAAGCAACAAGTAGACGTAATTTCAATGCTCTCAGCGGCGTTCACGTCAGATTGTTGGCGGAAAGGAAAAGAAAAAGTTTACCAGGACGTTGTTGTCGTGTGATAATACTTGTGGCTCTGCTGTCGGTGGTATACTTGTGGTCTCTGCTGTCGTGTTGATAATACTTGTGGTCTTGCTTGTCGTGTGATAATTACTTGTGTCTCTGACTGTCGTGTTGATAAGATTTGTGGTCTCTGCCTGTCGGTTGGTTGTAATACTGTGGTCTCTGCTGTCGTTTTGATAATACTTGTGGTCTCTGCTGTCGTGTGGTAATACTTATGTCGCGTTGTTATTCGTGTGGGATACTTGTGCTCCAGATGTCGTGTTGGTAATACTTATGGTTCGCGTTGTTTGTCGTGTTGGTAATACTTGGGGTTCTGCTGCCGTGTTGGTATACTTTGGTCGCGTTGTTGTCGTGTTGTTAATACTTGTGGTCTCTGTGCGTGTTGGTAATACTTGTGGTCGCGTTGTTGTCGTGTGGAATAATTGGGTCTCTGCTGTCGTTTTGATAATACTTGTGGTCTCTGCTGTCGTGTGGGAATACTTATGGTCGCGTTGTATGTGTTCGGTAATTACTGGTGTGCCCTGCTGTCGTGTGGTAATAGTATGGTCGCGTGTTATTCGTGTGGTAATACTTGTGTTCCTGCTGTCGTGTTGGTAATATTGTGGTCGCGTTGTTGTCGTGTTGGTAATAATTATGGTCGCGTTGTTGTCCTGGTGGCTCATTTTATGGTCGCGGCTGTCGTGTTGCGCTCGCGTCTGCGCAAACGCTGGTTGAAAACAAGCAAAAATAAGTAAAATACAGCAATTGATTTAAATTTAAATCTCTCACCGTCAAGTTTGAAGTGATACATTCAGTGGTGTCAATATAATTGTGCTGAATTTCGTACCAATGGGCGCTTCACACACACACCCACAATGCACACACACACACACACACACACACACACACACACACACACAGACACACACAACACACACACACACACGCACACACACACGTACACACCACACCACACACACACACACACACACACACACACACACACCAAACACACACACACACACATACACAAACATAACACATACATGCACACACACGCACACACACACACAAACACACACACATTACACACACACACACACACACACACAGACCAACACACACACACACACGAACAAATACCACACACATACAGACACACACACACACACAACACACACACACACACACCACACACACACACACACACAGACGCACACAACACACACGAACGTAACACACAACACACACACACACACACACACACACACACACACATCACACAAACAGACACACACAAACACACACACACAGACAAACACACACACACACACACACACACACACACACACAACACACACAGACAAACACACACACACACACAGCCAAAAAAACAAACCACACACACAGAACAAAAACACACACACACAGACAAAAACACGCACACACACCACACACACACACACACACACACACACACACACACACACACACACACACACCCACACAGACCCAAACAACACACATAACACACCCACACACGCGCGCGCACACGCGCACACCACACAGACAAAGAGACCACCACACAGCCAAACGCACACCACACAAACACACACACACACACACACACACAACACACAGACATCACACACACACATGCACGTAAACACTACACACACACACACACACACACACACACACCACACACACGCACACATACAGAGGCGGTATTTGGGGAGGCTGTAGTGGATCCGGTTAGATTCTCCGACTGGCGTTCTCGGTGATCCGAGTTCGATCCCCGAAGAAACCCAAAAACCTTTCTGCACGCGAGTTGCCTAAGAACCACCCAAATGCCCTGCCCTACCAACTTTACTTGGACTGCGAGGTTCATCGGAGGACACAGGGGGGCGGCATGAGCCTTAATCACAGCCGTCACTATAAGAATCCTGCCTGCGCCACCAACGGGCGAGGAACCAAACATCAGAACCCTCAAGTGAACCTCCAGAGCCTACCATCCACGCCCTGGGTCACCACTGCTACAGCGCTATAGTCACAGATGTAAAAAAAAATACACACACAGACACACATACACACACACAGGACACAGACACACACCACACACCCACACCCCAACAGACAAACACACACACAACAGGACCAACACACCAACACACAACCAAACACATTTTACACACACATGCACACACACGCACACACACACACACAGACACACACAAAATAAACACACACACACACACACAAACACACTAACACACACACACACACACACACATACACACACGGTTTAGTTAGTTTAGTTTATCGAATACAATCAAACAGATCACATTAAATTTAAGATTCCAGTAAAGCATTCAATGCATCTATATGATACATATAACAACTAGTGGTAGTCAAGAAGTTAATCTTACTCCTGAAACAAACCTTAACAACTATAAAAATCCTACGTCTGTTGAAAATATCATTAAACACACTATAATTATGGGTACGATTAAATACACAATAATATACTCCGAAACACACATTAACAATACACATCTAATATACGCTCGCAATATTATCATGAACGAATCGTGCACATAACATCATTACTAAGAATGCAAAACAAAATCTTCCCATAAGTGTTAAATGTGTAACTCTCTCTCAAATATTGAGTCATAGGACAACTCTCCACGGACATGCCTCTCACCCCCCCCACCCCCAAGTCTGGACGAGACAACACACACACACACACACGTTCTCACAGAGAGGGGACGATCCCGCCCTGCTGTTCCATCGTCCCGTGTGAAATAGCAGTGAATGCCCTGAAATTGTCCAGTAATTAAATAGCAGAGGTTGGACAAAATTGCTATTTTGTTGTCTTAATGATTTTGACAGGAAATTAGGTGTACAGTCACGCATTACTTCTCGAACACTTGGGCGAGGCAATCCCATCAATTTCTCAAATCTTTTTCCTGTCCTACAACATGTTCAACAGTCTCCTCTGGAGACCCGATCCCACCCCCCTCAAATAGCCACACCTCGTTTCAAACCTTCCCGACTTTATAGCTCCCTGATGAGTAATTATAGTTTAAATTCCGCCACAACAGCCTAATGACAATTAACAGCCTCACTCCCTCCCTCCCTCCCTCTTTCCCTCCCTTCCTCCTTTCCATTGAGCCTTCAACTGCCGTCCTTCCTCCATCAGACAGGATGAAGTAACTTTAAAATATTACAGTCTGTTTTCGGAAAAATAATGGCTATAGCAAAAAGCATATTCGTAAAACTGAGAGCAAGGGTGTGTGTGTGTGTGTGTGTGTTGTGTGTGTGTGTGTGTGTGTGTGTGTCGTGCGCGCGCGCGTAGATGTGTGAATGTAGCCAATAATATGTTGGAAATATCTATAATTAAAGTATTTTTAATTAACATTAGTATGTGTATATTCCTCCATTGTGTGATAGTGTCAGAGAGAGAGAGATGAGAGAGAGAAGAGAGAGGAGAGAGTAGAGAGGGAGAGAGAGAGAGAAGAGAGAGAGAGAGAGAGAGAGAGAGAGAGAGGAGAGAGAGAGAGAGGGAGAGAGAGAGAGAGAGAAGAGAGAGAGAGAGAGAGCGACGAGAGAGGAGAGAAGAGAGAGAAGAGAGAGAGAGGAGAGAGAGAAGAGATGAGGCTAATTCTGGTAATTATGGGTTAACTCCTGCACAACCAACACATAAAGACATTTAATAAGGTGACGTCTCGAGGGCTAAAAACTTTATCCTTCTTGTGCCTCAAGCCAAGGCTTTCTGATCCATTTACATCCTAAAAGATAGGTGGAGATATCAGGGCAGGACCCATATATAAAGCATGTAGTGGAAAATGTGCAGTCACTTAGCCTTCACCAGCACTTCAAGTCAGTACACCACACACACACACACACACACGCACACACGAATTCGTATAATATGATTAATATTATTTCTTTAATCAATAGTTTGTTTCACTTAATTGTATACTACAAAAATGTTATACTCTCTCTCTCTCGCTCTCGATCCTAGAATATACGATCGATTCAAATATGAACTAGGTTACTACTGCTATGCCAAAACAAAGCATAGCTGTAGTAATAGTAGTAGCAGTAGTGGGGGGTGTGTGTATGGTTAGTATGCTTGTTTAGTAGTAGGTGTTAAGAATAGTAATTATAGTTTAAGTCTCGCAATCTACACTAATGAGCAGTTTAACGCTCTAACAGAGGGAGAGAGATAAGGGAGGAGGGAAGAGTGAGGGACGGAAGGAGGGACGGAAGGAGGGAAGGAGGAAGCGATGGATGAGGGAGGGAGACAGAAAGGAAAAAGATGAAGGGAGGAATGGAGGAGGGAGACAGAAGGACACCAGGTAGGAGAAACAGTGTTGTAAGAAGCAGGTAAGGAAGGGAGCGAGGAGGGAAGAAGGGAGGGATGACAAAAGGTAGAGAAAGAAGAAAAGGGTTACTGAAAATTTAAGAGAATGGGAGCGAAGAAAAGAGACGTGACAGAGAGCGAGAGAGATGAGAGAGAGAGGAGATGAGAGAGAGCGCGAGAGAGAGAGAGAATTGTGAGAGTGAGAGAAGAAGAGAGACCGATGAGAGAGAGCGTCGAGGGAGAGAAAGAAGAGTTGAGAGAGAGAGAGATGACCCGGGAGTGAAGATGAGGATAGAGGAACCTGCAAGGAGAAGAGAGACGTAAGAGAGAGAGGAAACCAGAGAGACGTGGTGAGGCGAGAGATGGCGTGGAACAGAGAACTAGGAGACAAATATGATGGGAGACGACGGGGATGACACACCGCCCCCAGAGTTGGAGAAGTGCAGTGTCGCTTGCGAGGACAGACGAAAGAGAGGAACGTGACTCTGCTAGAAGATGAGAGACGAGATACGACGACCCGTCTCTGAGAGAAGGAGAGAGAGAGAGGAGAGAGAGAGAGCAGAGAGAGGAGGAGAGTGAGAGAGAGAGAAGAGAGAGAGAGAGAGAGAGAGAGAGAGAGGAGAGAGAGAGAGAGAAAGAATGGCGAGGGAGGGAGAGGATGACCCCGTGGATTAACAACATCCCAGGGGAAGGAGGAGGAATGGCATTGTACAGACGTGAGAATATGAACGATAAATTTATTGGAAAATACGAAAAGGAAATGGAAGGAGAGGATCGAGGCCTGTGTGTTTCGCGGTATTTATGTGGAATGGACTGTACTAGCAAGGATAAAAAATATACTCTGATTGGTCACTGTAGTTACAGTCACCACTAAATCGCGAACACACAGGCCTCGATCCTCTCCTTCCATTGCCTTAGTATTTTTTCAATAAATTATCGTTCATATTTCTCAATCTGTAAATGAATTCCTCCTCCTTCCCCTGTGGATGTTGTTAATCCCACGTGCCATCTCTCCATCCCTCGCCATTCTCTCTCTCTCTCTCGCTCTCGCTTCTCGCTCTTGCTTCTCGCTCCTCGCTCTCGCTCTCGCCTCTCGCTCTCGCTCTCTGTCACGTCATCTTTTTCTTACCTCCCATTCATCTAATTTCAGTAACCCTTTCTCCCTTTCAGACCTCTCCATCTACTCTTTGTCTCCCTACCGTCTTCCTCCTCTCTCCCTTCCCTACCTGACTTCTTACAACAACTGTTCCTCCTACCTGGTGGTCCTTTCTGTCTCCCTCCTCCCTTCCTCCCTTCATCTTTTCTTTCTGTATCATCCTTCCCTCCTTCCTCCTTCCGTCCCTCCTTCCCGTCCCTCACTCCTTCCTCCGTCCCTATCTTCTCCCTCTGTTAGGAGCTGTTAAACTTGCTCATTAGTGTAATGCGAGACTTAAAACTATTAATTACTATTCATTAACACCTACGGACTAAACAAGGCAATACTACACCAATACTGCTACTACTATTTACTACTGCTATGCTATGTTTGGGATGCAGGTAAGTAAAAGTCATATTGAATCGATCGTATTTCTAGAGCGAGAGAGAGAGAGAGAGAGAGAGAGAGAGAGAGAGAGAGAGAGAGAGAGAGAGAGAGAGAGAGAGAGAGAGAGAGAGAGAGAGAGAGAGAGAGGAGAGAGAGAGAGAGAGAGAGAGAGAGAAGAGAGAGAGATGAGAGAGAGAGATGAGAGAGAGAGAGAGAGAGAGAGAGGAGAGTATAACATTTTTGTGTATAAAATACAGTGAAACAAACGATTGATTAAAGAAAAGTATATTAATCATATTAATACGAAGTTCGTGTGTGCGTGTGTGTGTGTGCGTGTGTGTGTGTGTACTGACTGAAGTGCTGCGTGAAGGCTACGTGAATGCACATTTCACTACATGCTTTATATATGGGTCCTGGCCCTGATATCTCCACTTAGCTTATAGGATGTAAATGATCAGAAAGCCTTGCTTGAGGCACGAAGAAGGATAAAGTTTTTAGCCACCTCGAGACGTCACCTTATTAAAATGTCTTTGTGGTGGGTTTGTGCGGAGTTAAAACCCATAATTACCAGATAGCCTCTCTCTCTCTTCTCTCTCTCTCTCTCTTCTCTCTCTCTCCTCTCTCTCTGCTCTCTCTCTCTCTCGACATCTACACGCGCGCACACACACAACACACACACACACACACACACCCACCACACACCACACACACACACACACACACACACACACACACCCTGCTCTCAGTGTTACGAATATTATTTGCTATAGCCATTATTTTTTTCCCCCCCCCCGCAAAACAAAGAATGTAAATATTTTAAAAGTTACTCATCCTGTCTGATGGAGGCAAGGACCCAGTGAAGGGCTCAGGACGGAGGAAGGGAGGAAAGAGGGGAGGGAGGGAGGGAGCTGTTAAATTGTCATTAGCTGGTTGGTGCGGAATTTTAAAACTATAATTACTCTCAGGGAGCTATAAGTCGGGAAGGTTTGACACAGGTGTGGCTATTTAGGGGGGGTGGAGCGGGTCTCCAAGAGGAGACTGGCGAACATTGTGTAGACAAGGAAAAGATTTGGAAATTGATGGGATTGACTGCCCCAAGTGTTCCCGCGAAGTACATGGCGGATGTACCCACATGTACGTAATCAAGGATGGCTGCCATCACGGGTACCGAATACCAGAAATTAGCATATCTTCCAAACTAATAGAGCTATAAATGCAAAAAACAAAGTGTCTAATCTATGTTTCGGGGGCCAGAGATCAAGAAATTCATTTACAGCGTCTAATAAGATTAAGAATTTCTAAAGCTGATTGTGACAAGACTCCCTGGATGCATGCACATGTAACTAAATGAGAAGGACAAACTCGAACACCTATAATCTAGTCAACTTGAAACTATCCACATCATATATGAAACTTAATCTAACATCGGAGCCTAGTCATCAGAGACTGCTTCCCTGTTCATGCATCATTGGTGCAGGTGATTTCTTGCAGTGACACAAGTAGTGTACAGGCATGATCTAACCAAATGAATAAACAACTCAAACTAACCTACGTATAGTCTAGTATACTTAAACTTATGCACATCACATCCAAATTTAACATCCAGAGTTAATCATCCAGAAGCTCTGCTTCACTTTCACTTCAGCATGTTATAGGTGATCCTTTCCATTCACCACAATCCATTCCACACATTCCATTAATCTACATTAACATTTTTTTTCTCACTTTTTTTTTTTTTTTTTTTTTTTTTTTTTTTTTTTTTTTTTTTTTTTTTTTTTTTTTTTTTTTTTTTTTTTTTTTTTTTTTTTTTTTTTTTTTTTTTTTTTTCTTTTTTTTTTTTTTTTTTTTTTTTTTTTTTTTTTTTTTTTTTTTTTTTTTTTTTTTTTTTTTTTTTTTTTTTTTTTTTTTTTTTTTTTTTTTTTTTTTTTTTTTTTTTTTTTTTTTTTTTTTTTTTTTTTCCTAGATTTTTTTCTTTTCTTCTTTTTTTCTTTTTTTTTTTTTTTTTTTTTTTTTTTTTTTTTTTTTTTTTTTTTTTTTTTTTCTTTTTTCTTTTTTTTTTTTTTTTTTTTTTTTTTTTTTTTTTTTTTTTTTTTTTTTTTTTTTTTTTTTTTTTTTTTTTTTTTTTTTCTTTTTTTTTTTTTTTTTTTTTTTTTTTTTTTTTTTTTTTTTTTTTTTTTTTTTTTTTTTTTTTTTTTTTTTTTTTTTTTTTTTTTTTTTTTTTTTTTTTTTTTTTTTTTTTTTTTTTTTTTTTTTTTTTTTTTTTTTTTATTTTTTTTTTTTTTTTTTTTTTTTTTTTTTTTTTTTTTTTTTTTTTTTTTTTTCTTTTTTTTTTTTTTTTTTTTTTTTTTTTTTTTTTTTTTTTTTTTTTGTTTTTCCCGTGGCAGCTGAGATTGACTAGTCAGCAGGATGCTGGAGCAGCATCCCGTCTGCATCCTCAACTGGCTTTGTGGAGCAACCAGCCCCACTTGGTTGGATCAAGATGATTGCCAGCCAGGTCTGTACCTGGTGGTACACTCGGTAACTGTTGGTACTTGGCGCATCGCAGGTGGGGTGGGAGAGATTTCAGGAGGCAGATAGACCGACGGACGCCACCGTGCTACTGAACTGGCTGCTCTTTCAAAAGTATAGGGTATTTCCAGGATTACGTTGTTACAGGGACTTTAGAGAGGCCTGGCCATGCTTGTTGAATATCATGGGTTTGATTTGGCTCATGAATAAGCGGCATGATCCTTGAGCTGATGGCACATTTGCTCATTGCATGACCTTCCTATGCTGTATGGCCTTGACGTCGTATCACACCCTGTGACGGCATGTAAGAAGAGCAACAATGCAGTAAGGTCAGGGCTAGATGATAATGTAGGATCCTGGATTGAGGATCTTGCTGGCTGTTGCAGGAATATGACTGAGTCTGGGACTGAGATGGGCAGCAGCAGACAGAAGGTCAGTGTGCCCCAAACAAACTGCACACTGATCTCATTGTGGCCATGACATGCTGGTGACACAATGTCGTAGTCAGCATCACTAGCACTGTGATGGAGTTCAACTCCAGCTTCTCCAGCTCACTGCAATGAAGTTACCCCCAGAAAACTTCTGCTTGTTCCTGGGGTTTGCGAGGAATGTCTTTTCTTCATAGACAAATGCATTCTGGCTTGAAGTTTACTTCTGACTCGATGTAGTTGAGCTGGCACGTCTTCTGGTGTGCTTCTATCCACCCCCCCCCAACCACCCAAAATCCTCACTTGTAGAGGGACCACATTTCATAGCCATCAAATATGCAACAGCATGTCTGTAGTGGCGATGTACATACTGCACATACAAACTAGAAAGATGGCATATGTGTATGTTTGGGCCAGGCAGCCGTTGCAAGAGTGCACCACCATCAAGGACGTACACCAAATCATCTGGACATTGACTACTACACAGGATGGTACCTTCTCACCAGCCTGGTCTGGAGCTGGCCTTGTCTGCGACGCATCAGGAGACTGGGTCAAACAGAGTTGTGGGGCAAGCTGGACAACTCGTATAGTGAACAAGGCTTTCTGTGTCAAAAAGTCTCTGTTTCTGCCACAACAAGGCGCTGGAACAACTGTTTCGGGTCGATCTCAGGCGTTCTCCTCCTACTGCCAATGTAAGTTGAGGCAGCAAGTGTGGTGAACCTGACTCTCTTGCTGAACGTGTTCTCTGCTACCGATTTGCCTGCATAGATTTCAGTATGGCATGGACGAACTGACGCTGCTCTTCTACATTCACAGACTGTGTCAGCTATGACTCAGATGACAGACTATGCTGTTACCTCGAATCTGGGAGAAGGGTTTTCGTTCAGAGAAGTAGTTCAGGATGGTATGCAATCATTGGCATCTTGGTGCATCCTATCCAGTGACCTGTCCGTGTGAACATCTGCTTTCTGATGTCTTGAAGTACGGTCAATTCTCTCATGGCCCTGTTGACTTCTCCACATGCTGGGGACAGCAACCATATCAGGACTTGTTGGACTGTTTCAAACCCCCGACCTCTTGTCAGACACCAGCGGCCTTAACGTTCATCACCTGCGACTGATTCGGTATACAGGTCATGTATATTCCTTGCCCAGTAGTTGTGCTTCTTCTCAGGACAAAGAGGCCATCAAAACACTGCTGGTATATGTGTGGATGACTATCTGGAGCTTCTCCATCTTGGTAAAGTAGAAGCGATCAAGGGGGACTTTGTGGTAAGTGTGAGGGTTAATGTCAATTGGTACTGAGGTGATTGCTATGATGTCATATTGTTCCCCAAGGTGAACAGTCGGTCTAAGTCATATTATACTCAAGTCAATTGAGTACCAGCCAAAGTGTAACCTAATCAATTTGTCCCGTGTCCAACTCGTCCCTTGTCAACTTCTCCCCTGGTCAATCCGTCATCAAGCGGTTTGTGAACAGGCTCTGGCGCGCATGTATCGAGTAATTTCGCAAGAGAGAGAGAGGAGAGAGAGGACAGAGAGAGAGAGAGAGAGAGAGAAGAGATGAGAGAGAGAGAGACGAGAGAGAGAGAGAGAGAGAGAGAGAGAGAGAGAGAAGAGAGAGATACAAACAACGCATATAATATATCTATATACTAGCCGCCAAAGCGCCTCCGGGCCCCCCCCCCCCGGCTTTGGCTAGCAGCCTGCGGATGGGTATTGGTGGGCCTTCGGCCCACCACCTATGGTTGGTGTGCCTTCGGCCACCAAACACAGACTCTCCAGATAGCCCCTTCTAGCTTCCTGAAATCATGGATGTAGAAATGTATGTGTTAACGCCAACCCATTCACATCACCAAAACCATGCACATCACCCAACAACCCATCACTCACCCATTACCATCACCCCCACCCATTCACTCACCCATTAGGGCAATTGGTGGGCCTTTGCCCACCACGTGTTTGTTGGGCCGAAGGCACACCAAACACAGACTCTCCAGATAGCCCCTTCTAACTTTCCTGAATCATAGATTACAATGTATGTATTCCGTCACCCATTCACTCACCATTACCCACACCCCTCCCATTCAATCACCATACACCATCACCACAAACCCATTCACTCACCCATACCCATCACCCCCCACCTATCCCTCACCATAACCCATCACCCCCAACCATCCACCCCCACATTCACTCAACCCATCACCCCACACCCATTACCATCCCCCGACCCATTACTCATCCCCCACCAATTCACTCACCCATTACCCGTCACCTAATTCAAGGTTTCATCAATTCTCGCAACCCAACATTTTGTTGTCACAATTCTCGCTGGGGGGTCTGGGATAATAGCTGTTAAAAAAAGAAAAAAAAGTGATCGGATCATCTCATAGTGGCTTAAACCTTACCCTGGTCGAGCTGGCTCCAAAACTGTGTTATGATGGATTCCGCCAGAGGGGCGGCCCGTATCGCGGGACAGACAGATAGGACAGCCAGACAGACAGACACTTTCGCTTATATTATTATTTATATATATATATATATATATAATAGATCATATATATATATTATATATATATGTGTGCGTGTGAGAGAGAGCGGCATGTGTGTTTGTGTCAAGATGAGGATGGAGGGAAGGGGGGGGCGGCAGTAGTAAGAAGGAAAGGTGAGGTCTACAGTCTGTTGGTAGGTTCATGTGAGACCCTCTCATCTACGTCTTTCTACACACACTACACAAACACACACACACACACACACAAACACCAATGGATGTCCGTAGTGTAGGGGCTTAGCCACGCTCGGTTCACAACCGAGAAGTCTGGGTCAATTCCTGGTGTAGCGGAGAAAGATGGGCGGTCTCCTTCAAACCAGAGCCCCTGTCCACCAGTAGTGAGAATACCTGGTGTTAGGCCGGGTGGGCACTTTTCATAAGTCCTCCTGCTTTGTGCAAAACCACGCAGCTGCCTGGACCGTGC
>JACEEZ010018065.1:87500-92500 GCA_016584305.1 Chionoecetes opilio
GGCGGAATCCATCATATGTCACAGTTGGGAGCCAGCTCGACCAGGGGAAGGTTTTTAAGCCACTTATGTAGATGATCCGATCACTTTTTTTTTCTTTTTTAACAGCTATTAGCGAGAATTGTTGACAACAAATGTGGGTTGCGCGAATTGAAGGAAAACCTTGATTAGGGGACGGGTAATGGGTGCGGAAGGTGGGGTGAGAGTAATGGTCTGGGTGATGGGTAATGGGTGTGGGGTGATGGCGTTGAGTGATGGGTGGGGGGTGATGGGTTGGGGGTTGATGGGTGATGGGTGAGGGAATAGGTGGGGGGTGATGGGTAATGGGTGAGTGAATGGGTGTTTGCTGGGTGATGGGTAATTGGTGAGTGAATGGGTAGGGTGATGGGTAAATGGTGAGTGAATGGGTGCAGGGGAATACTACATTTGTACATCTATGATTCAGGAAAGTTAGAAGGGCATCTGGAGAGTCTGTGTTGGTGGGCTTCGGCCCACCAAAACATGTGGGGGGCCAAAGGCCACAATTGCCCTAATGTGGGCGCGTGATGTGAATGGGTGGTGGGTGCGTGATGGGGTACATGGGTGGGGGAATGGGTGGGGGTGATGTGAAGGGCGTTGGGGGTGATGTGAATGGGTTGGCGTAACATACATTTTAAATCCATGATTTCAGAAAGCTAGAAGGGCTATTGGAGAGTCTGTGTTTTGGTGGCTGAAGGCCCACCAAACATAGGTGGGTGGGCCGGAAGGCCCACCACCAATGAGCCTCCGCAGGAGTAGCAAAAAGGCCCGCCGGAGAGCGGCTTTGCGGCTAAGTATATCATATATATATATATGCTGTATGTTTGTATCTCTCTCTCTTCTCTCTCCTCTCTCTCTCTCTCTTCTGTTCTCTCTCTCTCTCTTCTCTATCTACTCTCTCTCTCTCTAGTCTCTCTCTGGCTCGCTCTCTCTCTCTCTCTTGACGAAATTTACTCGATACATGCCGCCAGAGCCGTTTCAAACGGCTTGAATGACGGATTGACCAGGGGAGAAGTTGGGACAAGGGACGCGTTGGACAAGGGACAAATTTGATTAGGTTACACTTTGGACTGGTATCAATTGACTTGAGTATAATATGACTTGAGACCGAACTGTTTGGGGAAACATATGACAATCATTAGCCAATCACCTCAGTACCAAATTGAAATGTAACCCTCAACAACTAACACAAAGTCCTGTCTTGTACTTGAACAAGATGGAGGAAGCTCCAGGATAGTCATGCCAAACACATATACAGCAAGTTTTGTTGATGGCCCTCTTTGTCCTGAGAAAAAGAAGCAACAAACTAGCTGGCAGGAATATACCAGTGACCTGTATAACGAACAAAGTTCGCATGCGGAACGTTAAGGCCGCTGGTGGTCTGACAAGAGGTCGGGGAGTTTGAACAGTCAACAAGTCTGATATGGTTGCTTGTCCAACCCAGCATGTGGGAGAAGTCAACAGGCCATGAGAGAAGTGAGCCGGGCCTTCAAGACATCAAGAAAGCAGGAGGTCACCAGGACAGGTCAGCTGATAGATGACCAGAGATGCCAAGGAGTGTGCATACCACCTGAACTACTTCTCAATGAACGAAAACCCATTCTCACAGGATTCGAGGTAAAGCTAGTTCTGTCATCTGGAGTCATAGCTGACAAGTCTGTGAACTGTAGAAAGAGCAGAGTCAGTTCGTCAGCTCATGCCATACATGAAATCTATGCAGGGCAAATCGGTAGCAGAGGAACACGTTCTGCAAGAGAGATCAGGTCACCACAATTGCTGCCTCAACTTACCATTGCGAGAGGAGAACGCCTGGAGATCGACCCGAAAAGTGTTCCAGCGCCTTGTATGTGGCAGAAACAGGACTTTTGACACAGAAGAAAGCTTGTTTACATACGAGTGGTCAGCTTGCCACAACTCTGTTTGGACACCCAGTCTCCTGATTGCGTCTGCCAGAACAAGGCCAGGCCTCAAGACAGCCTGGTGAAGAAGGTACCCATCCTGTGAGTAAGTCAAGTCAGATGATGTGGTGTACGTCCTGATGGTGAGTGGCACTATTTGCAAACGGCGGCCATGGCCCAAAAGACAACATATGCCAATCTGTCTAGTTTGTATGTGCAGTATGTACATCGCCACTACAAGACATGCTGTTGTCATATTTGATGGCTAGATGAAAGTGGTCCCCTACCAAGGATGAAGCACACCAGAGACGTGCAGCTCAAAACTACATCGGAGCAGAAGTTAAACTTCAAGCCAGAAATGCCAGGTTGTCTATGAAGAAGAAGACAGTCTCGCAAAACCAGGAAACAATGCAGAAGTTTCTGTACTTCATTTGGCAGTTGAGCTGGAGAAAGCTGGAGTTTGAAAATCCATCACAGGGCTAGTGATGCCTGACTACGAAATTGTGTCACAGCATGTGACCATGGCCAAAAGGAGATCAGTGGCAAGTTGTTGTGGACGACACTGACCTGCTGGTCCTGCTGCTGCACCAATCTCAGTCCAGGTACATCATGTCTATTCCTGCAGACAGCCAGCAAGATCCTCAAAACAGCGGATCCTACATGATCATCTAGCCCCTGACCACTTGACTGCATTGTAGCTCTTCTTACATGCCGTTCACAGGGCCCTGTGATAGACACTCGTCAAGGCCATTACAGCATAGGGAGGTCATGGCAATGAGGCAAATGCCATAGCTCAAGGGATTCATGCAGCTTATTAATGAAGCAAATCAACCCATGATGATGTCAAAAAAGCATGGCCAGGCCTCTCTAAGAAGTCTGTACACCTGAAGCCCTGGATAATACCCTAGCACCTGAAAAGAGCAAGCCAGGTTCAGTAGCAAGGTGCGTCCAGGTCGTATATCTGCCTCCTGAATCTCTCCCACCCCCCTTGCCGATGCAGACAAATGTACACAGTTCCGAGCTGTGACCACCAGGTACAGACATGGCTAGGCAATCATCTTGATCCAACCAAGTGGGGTGTTGCTCCACAAAGCCAGTGAGATGCATAGGGATGCTGCTCCAGGCATCCTTGCTGAACGCTAGTCAAAGCAACGCAACGGCAAGTGCTGACAAAAAAACCGTTCCTTGTCGCATTAATGGACTGTTGTGCACCCTGGCTTGTGTGACTGCAAAGGACTCACCATACCAATGCGCAAGTGACAGTGAAGCAGAGCTTCTGGATGATTAAATGTCTGATGTTAAATTGGGAATGTTGATGTGATAAGTTTAAGTAGACTAGACTATAAGTAGGTAGTTTTGAGTGTAATCATGGTTAGATCATGCCCTGTACACTGAACTTGTGGTCACTGCAAAGGAATCACCTGCACCAAATGATGCAGTGAACAGACAGCAGAGTCTCGGATGACTATGCTTCAGGATGTTAGATTAAGTTATTACATATATGATGTGGATAAAGTTCCAAGGGACTAGATATAGGTAGTTCGCGTTGTCTAGCTAATTTAGGTACAGTGCTATGTCTAATCAGGGAGTCTATGTCACAATCAAGCTTTAGAAATATCTTAATATTATTAATAACGCTGTAAGAATTCTCTGGCCCCCCAAAACATATGATTAGACACTTGTTTGCATTTTAATAGCTTATTAGTTTGGAAGATATGCTAATTTCTGGTATTTGGTATCGTGAGGCCACCATCTTGGATTACGGTAAATGTGGGATACGTCAACGCCATGGACTTCGCCGAACACTTGGGGCGACAGTCAATCCCATCAATCTCTCCAATTCTTTTCTTGTCTACAAAATGTTCGCTCAGTTCTCCTCTTGGAGCCCGTCCACCCCCCCTAAAATAGCACACCTGTTTCAAACCTTCCCGAATTTATAGCTCCACTGATTGAGTAATTATAGTTTAAATTCCGCACCAACAGCTAATGTACAATGTAACAGCTCCTCCCTGCCTCCCTCTTTCATCCCTTCCTCCTTCAATTGAGCCCTTCAACTGGGTCCTTCCCCATCAGAAAGGATGAAGTAACTTTTTTTAAAATATTACCTTCCTTTGTTTTCGGAAAACATAATGGGCTCTATAGCCAAAATATATTCGTAAACAATGAGAGCAAGGGTGTGGTGTGTGTGTGCCCTTTGTGGTGTGTGTGTGTGTGGTGTGTGTGTGTGTGTGTGTGTGTGTGTGTGTGTGTGTGCGCGAGTGTAGATGTAGAGAGAGAGAGAGAGAGAGAGAGAGAGAGAGAGTAGAGAGAGGAGAGAGAGAGAGGAGAGAGAGAGAGAGGCTAATCTGGTAATTTATTGGGTTTAATCCTGCACAAACCAAACCACTAAAGGACATTTAATAAGGTGACGTTCTCGAGGTGCTAAAAAACTTTATCCTTCTGGCCTCAAGCCCAAGGCTTTCTGATCCATTTACATCCTATAAGCTTAAGTGGAGATATAAGGGGCCAGGACCCATATATAAAGCATGTAGTGGGAAATGTGCAGTCATTAGCCTTACCAAGCACTTCAGTCAGTACAGACACACACACGCCAAACACACACACGGCACACACGAACTTCGTATTTAATATGATTAATATACTTTCTTGAATCAATAGTTTGTTCACTTAATTTTAACTACAAAAATGTTATACTCTCTCTCTCTCTCTCTCTCTCTCCTCTCTCTCTCTCTCTCTCTCTCTCTCTCTCTCTCTCTCTCTCTCTCTCTCTCTCTTCTCTCTCTCTCTCTCTCTCTCTCTCTCCTTCTTCCTCTCTCTCTTCTCTCTCTCTCTCTCTCTCTCTCGCCTCTCTCTCTTTCTCGTATTCTCTCGCTCTAGTAATATACGAATCGATTCAACTATGACTGTTTACTACTGCTATTCCCAGAACATAGACATGCAGTAGTAATAGTAGTTAGCAGTCGTGGGGTAGTATTGCCTTGTTTAGCCGTAGGTGTAATGAATAGTAGATTATAGTTTAAGTCTCGCAATTACACTAATGACAGTTTAACAGCTTCTAACAGAGGGAGAGGAGATAGGGAGGAGGGA